>JAGKRU010000083.1:48636-144672 GCA_022884055.1 Russula griseocarnosa | reverse complement strand
GTCAGTCGGTCTTACTGTACAGTAGAATGAGAACAAATCTGATCACGAGGCACCGCTCTAGGTTACCTTGAAGGTGAAGAGAGAGCAGAATTCGGTGGAGATTGGTAGAGGTCTGGCCTATGTTGGAACACATCGCAGGTCCTCTATTCGAGTTAGAAATCGTTTTCCCTAACATAGCTTCCGTTTACGTGATCGACGTGTTCTCCAGACGTCACGTCAACCAGCTTACTGATCATTTTATTTCGATATCCAAAATACTTGGTGAACCAAAATGAACCTCGGAGGAGAGAATATGGGAGGTTCGGGCTAAAAGATCGCCGAAGATGTAGCACCACACACCAAGAGGGGTCATGCCGGTCATGAGACACCTTTGAGAAGCGAGAGCAGAAGGCAAGTTCCGCGCGGCATTTTAGTCACACATCCGTACCTCTCTCTTCTAGGCGCAATGGGCAACAGTGGATGGGTGGATGTTACATCGACATGTGTCGACTTGCGGCTCAAAGTGTGCACATTCGAATCCATCAACGCTGCGGATTTTGGTTATTACTTGAGAGAATTGAGCCTAGAAATAGACATGATTGTTTGCGCTACTTCCCAATATGCATGGATGGTCAGGTGTCCCAACAGGCGTTGGACACACGTGGTAGGTACTGGAGTGACGGCCGTAAGTTACACGGGGGGTGAGTTCCTGAATATCAAATATCCATGCACGAGGCTAATCCATGGACCGCCCGCCATTGCATTCGTATCGTATCTGGGGTCCGATCAAGAGAAATCAGAAGCAGAAGCTGCAGGGTCACGACCACAATGAGGTTGGTCCATCATCTATCAATTGTTCCGATTTCGGTTCCGCCTTGAGCTCGTGCCTCGTGCCCCATCTCTGAGTCACCACTTGCTACAGTAGCCGGCTCCGGCCTCGCCGAACGGACGCCAGACCTGATAACGCGCCTGTGGCGTAACACGGTATTTGCCGAAGAAAAAGAAGGGCCGCGCGTTTTTCCAGTCGCGTTTCGAGAAATTGAAATTTCGTCTCAGTCCAACCCAATCACTCATTTTGTTTTCCTCGTCCATCGACCTGCGAATAAACCACTGCCCATTTCTTGTCCAGCTTGTCCAGAAGGCATAAACCGTGCCCTGATCATCGGTACCATGACAAGATATAGTGCGAAGGCAGCTGCAGAACAAGTTGACGTTTCTACAACATCTACAAGCGTCTCCTCTATGCCTTTCCAACAGCAATGCAGGTTCTACGTTTGGAACCTTTCACAAGTGGCGAAGATGAAGAAGAACCGAATTTCCAGAGGAATCGTACAGCGAAGTACATGTGGGCAACAGGGGTACACCGAAAGAGGTCTGCTGAGAGCGATGACGGCAATCCGTCGGTTTCTACGAAACCTGCAACAAAGAAGCGTGCAGTCACGAAAACGACATACGTTGAAATCCAGCTCCATCTGCAAACGTGAGTGTGGGTATTGGCCTAACTCTCATAGGCCTCGATTGGTCGTTATCGCTCATCTCAAGTCTTCAAAGGATAAGGGGAAGGGAAAGGCATCTTCCAACTTCGTTGACGGCTTGAGGGTGACATGGTTCCTGACCCGAAGTTGGCTCGGATACGATGAGCCTGTAGCTCCTGAAGAGGACTCAGATGACGGCGACTCAGATTTTGAAGCGCTTGATTTTGAAGACGAAGACGACAGTGATGCTCTTTCCTTGGCGTTCGCAAGATGCCACAAAAGGACATCCCGCGTTGACACCAGACATGTTAATAATTCTAAAGCGGTAGAACAGATGCAGTTTGCAGCTGCCGCTGAAGATTCCCTTCGCGACTTCATGAGTGGAGGTGCATCGACTAGCGCAGGCTCATCTGGTCACAACATTTCCGGGCACACTGGGTTCACTGCCCCACGGAGTTCTATTATACTGATTCGGATGTAGCCCCTGATAGTGAGCCTGAGGGTGACTTGCTCGAACCTGTCGTGCAGACGGGGTGGATGGCTCCAGCCAAGGGTAAAGGGAGGAACAAGGGCCAATGGAATGCCGAATATGATGCCGACGACATTCACCAAGACCCATACTCGGCGCGAAGAGAGGCCCGCAGACGATCCCGCTTGGAAAAGCAAGACATAAGGTTGTTAGAGTATCAGCTCGGAAGGCGTTTGACTTACGTAGGTCTAGCAGACATTTTTTGTTGCTTGATGTATTCCTTCTATTTACTTACTTACTTGATTGTGATACAGGCAGAAAAATCTACAATTCAGTTGCACAAGCAACACCTGAGCTTCGCGATGCTGGGGAAACTCGAGGCAGCTGTCGGAACTGTGGAACCCAAAAGGCGGAGCAGCCTTCGGGGCTTAGAGTAACCCCCTCCCTTTCCAGCAAGAATCGCTCTACTGGATGCGTAATCAAGAATTTGGTCAGTATGCTGGTGGTCTTCTGGCGGTCAGTCTCGCGCTCCTTCCTCAAATAATGGTTATACTTACCTTGAATCTTGGTAGGACGAGATGGGGTAAGTTGACACTACGGCACCCGATATAGCCTGACGGTTTTGTAGCATGGGTAAGACGATTCAGATGATCGCTCTTATAGTATCGGGCTCCGCGAAGCCGAATTTGGTCGTGGCGTGCGTTTTCATTCTCCTTCCTTTTGAAATTTACGGGCATTCCGATCTAATTTATCATACAGTCCAACAGTTGCGATTATGCAGTGGCGCAATGAGATAGAAGCGCATACCACCGGGATGGACATACTTGTTTGGCATGGCGCTTCGCGTAATGACTAACCCAAAGAAATGAAGAAGTACGACGTAGTCCTTACTACGTATGCCGTGCTCGAGAGTTGCTTCCGTAAGCAACAGACGGGTTTTCAAACGCAAGGGTACCAATGATCAAAGAAAACTCCCCCTCCATGCCGTTGAATGGGAACGTATTGTCGTACGTGGATCTGCAAGTTGTTCTGAGTTGTTCCAGTGCTTCTCACGTACCTGATACACTAGCTTGATGAGGCACATAACATAAAAGAGCGAGCGACGAACACAGCAAAGGCAACCTTTGAACTAAAAGCGAAGTATCGCTGGTGCCTTTCCGGAACGCCCTACAGAATCGAGTGGGCGAATTGTACAGTTTGATAAGGTTCTTAGGTTGCGACCCTTCTCCCATTATTATTGTACGTCGCGTTACTTTTCTTTACGCTCTCTGTTTCCAATCCGACGTTGCAGGTAAAAAATGCCCTTGCAAGTCTCTGCACTGGAAGTTCAGTGATAAGCGGTCATGTGACGGTGCGTCTGCTGTCAGTTTCGTTGTCATTTGCACGCGCTCTGACCCATGTACAGATTGCGGGCATAGCCCTATGATGCACACGTGTTTCTGGAATAACGAAATTCTCACTCCCATTCAGAAGCACGGGATGCAAGAAGCGGGCAAGGTCGCATTCAAAAAGCTGCGCATCTTACTGGACCGAATCATGCTGCGACGAACAAAGATTCAGCGGGCGGACGACTTGGGCCTTCCACCGCGTACTGTCATTGTGCGGCGCGATTACTTCAGCCCGGAGGAGAAGGAACTGTACCTGAGCTTGTTTTCGGATGCAAAGAGGGAATTCAGCACGTACGTCGATGCCGGAACGCTACTCAACAGTGAGTCTTCTGCCATATGGAGTGGCATCTGATCACACAGACAACTACAGACTACTCCAATATCTTCAGCCTGATTACACGCATGCGTCAAATGGCCTGTCATCCCGATCTCGTAATCCGCAGCAAGAACAATGCCAGTGTGTTTGGCAACGAAGGTGAGGCCACTGTGTGCCGATTGTGTAACGATGTGGCGGAGGATGCCATCCAGGCGAAATGTCGCACATTTTCGACCGCGAGTGCATCAAGCAATACCTGAACGCATCGATTGAAGCACACGTAATATTGATATTTTATATTTCTCTCCGCCGCCATGCTAATTTTTATCTGGCGTAGCCTGCTTGCCCCGTTTGTCACCTCGCCCTCACAATTGATCTCGAGGCACCGGCCTTGGAGTTGGAAACTCCTGCCGCTGCGCGTCAGGGCATCCTTGGCCGTCTGGATATTGACTCATGGCGATCGAGTTCGAAGATAGAAGCGCTTGTAGAAGAATTGACTAATCTGCGTAATCAAGACGCGACCACGAAGAGCATTGTCTTCAGTCAATTTGTCAACTTTTTGGACCTGATCGCGTTCCGCCTGCAACGTGCGGGCTTCACGGTGACTCGATTCACTCATCAGTCCGAACATCGGCTAATGGCACCCCTCAGATTTGCCGGCTGGAGGTACGATGAGCCCTCAAGCGCGGGATGCTACTATTCAGTATTTCAGTGAGCCGGTGCATGGACCTATGTTCGCATTACAAGCTGAAATATTTTTTTCAAAGTGAATAATGTACATGTCACCATATTCCTCGTCAGTCTGAAGGCCGGCGGCGTGGCGCTCAACTTGACTGAAGCATCTCGAGTGTACCTCATGGATAGCTGGTGGAACCCTGCAGTTAGTCCCCGTCCTCTTTCTCCTGATCTTTGACCATGTCTGATGTCGCTCCGGCTGGACAGGTTGAATTCCGTGAGTGCATGTGCACCGTTTTATGTACTTTTCAACTCACGTTACATATAGAGGCCATGGATCGAATCCATCGGCTTGGTCAACGGAGACCTGTGCAGGCAATCAAACTTATCATCGAGGATAGCATCGAAAGTCGCATCGTACAGCTACAAGAGAAAAAGTCGGCGATGGTGGACGCCACACTCTCCACAGACGACTCGGTGCGTGTTTCACGGCTACTCTCGGCGAAAATCGCTGATAGTTACGGCACTGTAGGCGATGGGCCGACTCACTCCCGAAGACGTACGTTCTGCTCTCCCTGCCACTGTGTTATACTAATTTCCGGCGTTTCCAGCTGTCCTTCTTATTCAGAGTATTCTCATCCCTTTTCACCCTGGAATCGTATCAACTAACGTGCATCCTTTATAGTTGTGAGGGTTTCCACTTGCCTGAGACTTCAGACCCTTCGTGCCAAAGACGAGCCGAGGACGGAACTATGACCCAGAACCACTGAACAACATTTTATCCTAAGCACAACATATTTAGAAACTGCTATTGGTGTATCTACATATCCACTATTATTTACGTAGGCAAAGTAATGCATGATCCAATGGTGGGGAATGTTTGTCCTCGGCAAGCGATTTTGATTCGAGTCACGGGACCATCGTCTCTACCGTTTCTATCTACTGTCCCAGGCCAGTCGCATGGCAATTTTATCCGAATTTGTGGGTGAAGAATCTCAAGACGTTGGCACTCTTCTGAACAGTCTTTGCATACCATCTGACTTTGCACGGCATGAGATTTCGGAGGACAAAGACGCAACTGCCCGGCTTGGCGAATGGAAGGCTAACGCTTTCGACGCGTTGAAGGACCTTCGTGGACTACTTGAAAATAAACGAGATGAGATTCGAACATCGGATCTTATTTATACCTGCGCAGCATTCCAGGGAGATAACGACTGGATATCTGAGGACATGCGTACCTTATCATATGGCAAGCCTGTGGTATACGCCATCACCGTAAAGTGGCTTAAGCTCATATCCCCAGAGATCCTAGCGCTGGAAGGAGAGCCTTCTCTCCTTCTAGAGGAAATTTTCGTCAAATATATCAAGCCGATATTTCAAGCAAACCCTCATCCCATGCTGAATCTCGAAACGAGCCGCAAGTTACCTCGCGCGGCTGGAGGATATGCGGCTACCCAGGATGCATATGAAGGACAAGTATGGAAAACGCATCCTGGGATTGGAAACGTTCTTCTTTGGTGTGTGCAGCGAATTGATGTACGTATACGAATTCTACCCATCCTTGACCCTAGCTAAGCTTTCTTCACCACAGACTGATGCATACGAGCGCTTGTGGTACCTCGTCGTGCCCCCGGTGATGACGCTCTTGGACGATTTTGAAGCACGGTATAAACTTTTAGGCATCCAAGTTGTCAACGTCGTGCTCGAACATGCGCCATTTCATCTTCTCATTCGCACTGGGATATCCGAACTCATGCTCGCTGTGCGATATCTTATTTTACTCTGGACCTGCGCCCTGTCTGACTGCATACAGTCTTTAAATCGCGCCCTCACCTTTCTCCACTCCCGCATACGCCTGATATACTTCGCGCCGCAATTCCAGCTGTGACGAATTTGATAGAGCGCACAACTCAGCCTGGCTCTGAACAGCGCTTTACCCAGCTCAGTGCGCTCTTGGGTGATGGCGTGATAGGGAGCGTATGGATGTATAGTTCGGAAGATGCTGATGCTGTTGAAGCAAGCGTCGACGTATTGCCTATTCTCGTGCGCGCTCTCGGAATTGGTGCTACGCGCTACTTGAAGGTAAGTTTCAGCATCTTTTACACACCGCTTGGAAGATGACCAGATGTCAGGCGTTGATTCCTCAGCTTATTCACCCACTCCATCCGGTTCCTTACAAGAAGCCGCGAATAACTCTCCAATTGTCCTCCCTTCGTGCATTGGAAACAGTCATACGAGAATGTAGCCCTCGTATAGAAAATTGGAAGGGCACGATCGTTGAAGGTGTGGCAAAATGCTGGGTCATGCTTTTGGAAGGAGAACGGGCAGATGAAAGCGAGTTCCAAGTTTTCTCTCTAAGATTAGTCCGGTCATTGAGCCTTGACAGGATCAGAAGAACTAAGACATGCACTGAGGGCCGTGTGCGTCGGGTTGTGGAGGTCGCGCCGTCTGTGCGCAAGGTGAGTTCTCGCATACTCCAACTCCTATGGTCCCAAGGCGATTGAAATTTCAGTAGGAATATATTAGGCTATTGGAGCTTGACGCAACAATATTCCAAAACCTCATCGGACAGGCTATCTATCTCCGTTCAGCAGAAGTAGATGATCAGGGAGTAGGCGTCGCGTGATGGCCATGGGCGTTCGCCTGGCGCCGTGACCTATGCGTCTATGGGCTGCGGGGGAACATTCTATTACACGAGTGTATCCATCCGTCATGCGCGTCATGGTTGTCCTTGCACAAATATGGCATCGATGATCATATGGTCAGGCCACTCATATATCCATGTCAGTCTCAAAATGTAGCCAGATCAGACGAACATCGAAGGTTCTCGCCTTCGAAAATATATATGATCGCGAATTATCAATACTAATGTACTTTGCTAATACTTAAAGCCTGTGACCTGGTGATATCTTATCATATCTTATCTGCACTCTTTCGTCTCTGCCAACATGTCTACCTGGCAAGAACTAGTAGCAGAAAAGAAAAGACGTCAAACCGCGTCTATTCCGAAGGAATGGTTGATCACACCACCCGCAGGTGATGTGCTGGATGTAACGGATGTTCCTTCCACCTGTGGGCTGTTATCAGCGCGCGAGCTAGAAATTACGGCGGTCAGCGAGGTCGCTGTCTTACTCAACAAACTCGCCACCGGAGAATGGTCATCTGTGGAGGTCACCACAGCTTTTTGCAAGAGGGCGATCGTTGCCCATCAACTCGTACGTCCATCGTCTCTGCCAACCAGATGATAGGCTTATCTCTCTGATACGTACCCAGACAAATTGCCTTACAGAGATCTTCGTTGACCGTGCCCTCGAGAGGGCCGCTTGGCTTGATGAACAACTAAAGTCGACCGGGAAAGTTGTTGGCCCGCTTCATGGCCTTCCTGTTTCTCTCAAAGACCAGATAAGAATTAAAGGACTGGAGACAGTAATGGGTACGTGGACCATGTATTCATTCGGTGTTCCTGGGAACGTATTTGGGCGCCGTCTCAGGATACGTCTCGTGGATCGGTAAAGTGGCCGAGCGTAATGCTTCTCTTACGGAAATTTTGATTGAAAGTGGTGCGGTTCTGTACGTTCGCACCAATGTACCGCAAACACTCATGGTTCGCTTCATAATTTGAGTTCTTCCCGGCGTTCCTGACTCTCATCATGATATTTAGTGGCCGGAAACCTACAACCTCGTGTTCGGTAGGACCGTCAACCCCGTCAATCGTGCCTTGACCCCTGGTGGGTCATCTGGGGCGAGGGTGCCCTAATTCGAATGAAGGGGAGCATTTTGGGAGTTGGTTCCGACGTTGGGGGTAAACTGTTCTACCTTCAGATTTCCTACGGTTGTCGCACTCATCGCTATTAGTTCCATTCGCATTCCGGCAGCAATGACGGGGATATACGGCTTTCGGCCCTCCTACCACCGCGTTCCATACGAGGGTTCAGCCAACTCGCTGGAAGGCCAGGACTCCCTCCCATCGGTCCTCGGACCGCTCTCAACGGACCTCTGTGGCATCAAGTTGTTCATGGAGGCTGTCATTGGTCAGAAACCCTGGTTAAAGGATCCTCTTTCTACCAGAAAGCATTGGAATGAGGACGAGTATCGCCTCATAGAGCACGGTGGTGGAACGAAACTCACTTTCGGCATCCTCTGGAATGATGCCTCATTGTTCCTCAACCTCCTATCATCCGTGCCCTTGAAATGACTAAAGAGGCCGTAATTGCTGCGGGACACGACGGTAAAACATGATCCCTCTCATCGCACAAATGTCACTAAGGATCTTGCAGTGGTTGACTGGAAACCTTACAAACATACAGAAATATATGAAGTAACTGTGAGAGCTGCATTTGGTATAGCAGAAAGGCAGCTTATCCTTCACAGTTAGCTATCTGGACCGCAGCCGGAGAAGCAGATTATGCTGCTGTCGCATCCCATACTCGCGAGCCCATTTTGAAGAGCATGTCGAATTTTGGCACTTCATCCGTCACTTCGGAGGCTGGCGTATATATCAAGGACACGGGCGTTTCTGCTTTCGAGCTTTTCCAAATTCAGAAGAGACGAGCAACGCTGCGGAAGGAGTACCTTGATTACTGGGAGAGTTCAAAGTCATCTACTTCGACAGGGCGACCAGTGGATGCTATCATATCTCCTGTCGCACCGTTTCCACCCACTCCCACGGAAAGAACAGGCGCGGGTCGATTCTCTCCCTTACATACTTACAACTCTAACTCTTCCTACAGTAGCGCCGAATACACAATGGTCTGGAATGCGCTGGATTATCCCGCTTGCGTTTTCCCTGTTACCAAAGTAGATCCTGTACTTGATCAACCAAAATCTGCACATCAGTTCTTGAGTGAGGCGGACCAGAGGGTATATGAACTGTGTATGAGCTACTCTCTTTCTTTCGTGATTCCCTTGCCTTGCTGACTGCTGATTTCGGGAAGATGACTCGCCCGAGACTTTCAAAAATGCACCTGTCGGACTGCAGCTTGTGGGACAATGTCAGGAGGATGAGGCCGTCATCGCCATGACGGAGATTGTCGATGCAGCACTGAGAGCAAGGCAGTGAATGTAATTGTCTGAATACATTGTACCCTCGAATACCTCTGTCGTGTATTTTATAGAGTGGGCGTTTCCTAAGTTGAAGCAGGGAAGTAACAGGCCCGTTCGGTAGCTCCGTTTTTTTTTTGAAATCCGCATTTGTTACATACGGATTCAAATTTCAAAACCGGTGCTCGTCAAAATTGCATGGGCCTAGTTTCGAAAACACCGGTTTTACTATATTTGGATGTGATTTGGTTTCAAGTTTGAAACCGGAGCTACCGAACGGGTCCACACAGTCGCTCCCGACTCGGACTCCGAGGGACCCATCAATCAGTCCGAGCTGGGGCCAGTGAGATCTCCCTCGAGACCAACATTTGTGTGTCCCATTTCCGAGTCTTTTCTTCTCGTCGAGCTGAGCTTAGGATATGATTTGGTCACCCAGGTATAATTCTTGCTACCACTGTGTTCCCGTAGTGTCACGGTGCCATCCATGGTCGAATCACCAAACTGGAACCCAGAAGAGCCCTCGGCAAAAACTTTCCACCCATGAAGAACGATCTGATTCTCAGGGCAGCAAGAGGTGCGTCGCACAAAACCTCTTCTCTCTCCACTATCTCAAGTCATTATTAAGGCGAAGAAACGGAGCGTGCGCCGGTCTGGGTGATGCGTCAAGCGGGTCGCTACCTCCCTGGCATGTGTTGAACCTCTATCATTCCCCATTTATTCTCTAATTCCCCAACCTTCACCTTCACTGGAAATACGCAGAGTTCCGCGCTGTCCGGGCTAAGCATGACTTTTTTGAGATCTGCCGGACACCTTCGCTTGCGTGCGAGATCACGCTCCAGCCAATCAGGCGGTATCTAGGCCTCGTCGATGCAGCGATAATCTTCTGTGACATCCTTGTTGTCCCGCAAGCCATGGGCATGGAGGTTATCATGAACCCGGCACCATTTTTCCCCGCTCCTCTCGACACGCCCGCAGATATCGTACGTCTTCGCAAGCACGTCGACGTGCAAAAGGAACTCGGCTACGTTTTCGACGCCATTACACGCACCCGGCATGGGCTCTGTGGCGAGGTCCCACTTATTGGCTTCTGCGGCGCACCTTGGACCCTGTTCTCGTATATGATCGAGGGCGGTGGATCCAAGACGCTCCAGAAGGCCAAAACTTGGCTATTCAAGTATCCGCAGGAGAGTAAGGCGCTTCTCTTTCGTATCGCAGATATCTGCATCGACTACCTTGTCGGCCAAGTCGATGCCGGTGCTCAGGTGAGTTCCACTTACGCTCTCTGTCTCAGCAATTTTATCGAGAAACACATATCGTATAGTTACTGCAAGTGTTCGATTCATGGGCAGGAGAGCTTTCCCCACACGACTTTGCCGAGTTCGCACTTCCGCCCCTCCAGCACATCGTCACGTCCGTTCGCGCACGCCTTGCGGAGTATCATATCCCTGCAGTTCCTCTCATACTGTTCGCCAAGGGTGCAAACGCGCCAGTGTCTCTCGTAGCAGCTGCGGCGACTGGCTACGATGTTTTGGGTCTCGACTGGTGCGTTGTGCCGGAGAATGTGCGCGCAGTGGTGCCGAATATAGCACTTCAAGGAAACCTTGACCCCACCAGGCTATATGGTGGTCGTGGGGCAATCGAGAATGGCGTACGTCAGATGTGTGCCGCATTTCGTGTAGGACGTAGCCCCCGAAAGGGTGGATTGCAAATCTCGGACATGGCATAACACCTGGCGTCGACCCAGACGCTCTTAAATGGTTTTTCGAGTGTGTACACAAGTATTCCACACGTGGGGTGATGCCATAGAAATGAGATATTGCAGGAGGGTGTCTAATAGAGTAGGGTAGTTATACATTGGTGGGTAGCGTGTAGATATATGCCAGGTATCACACGCGGGAGGGATCTCAGATGCCTCGCCAGTACGTACTTGTACGTCCAATCAAAAAAGGTCGCCAGAACTAAATATGACAGACAATATATATAAGAAACCGATGAATGAAAACATGGGTAAGATGCGGCGTGTAGTTGATGAGATTGGGAGGCGATGGTCATTGTAGGTCCATGCAAGGGGCGATGCTGCAAACCGTGTGGGATGACAGATTATAACAAAAACAGATGAACAGCAAATCGAATCCAAGAGGCGAGTCATGAAGCCAGTCATGCGATGACATCTGCGGCGCTGAAGCTGCTGCGTCGACGCCTCACCTTTCGCAAACCTGGCCGTTCGCCTTTATTGTTTCCGGGCTTGACTACGGCATTGACCCCATTCTTCATCCACTCGTTGGCGTTGGCCCGATGCGCAGGAACTTTGAGCGTTACATCACCGAGATTACTGACGGACGTGTGGTGCCCATGTCTAGGGCGCTTTGGAACAAGCGTTGGGAGTCTCGACGGAGAAGGTGAAGCAGGGCGCGCGGTGCGGCGTGGCACAGGAGCGGGGCAGGGAGATTAGGTTTCTGAGGAACACGTACGGACGTTGCGTTCGCGAGCCTTGGAATCTTGTTCGGTGGAGCGTTTACGTTTGCCTTGTTCGCGGCTGTGCTAAGTACCTTGCCAGGTTTGCACGCCGCTGCCGCCGCTGAGCGTGTTACCCGGGTTGGGCGCTGCTCGGAGGCGGTGTGCTTGTTAAAGCCTGTCTTGGGAGGTGCACGGGATTTATGGCGTGTCAGCGGCTGTGTGGTGCCAAGAGCCGGAAGAACATCTCTGTCATCTTCCATCTCGTCATCGGATGAATCGGTAGCAACTCGCTTCGCGTTTGGAGTCTTGCGTGGTTGTCCTGGAGTGGCTGCTGCGCGGGCACGAGCAGAAGCCGCAGCGACATGCTTACTTGGAGTGACCGGTGGAACGGTGGTCACTCCAGCGACGATGGGGGCAGTGTCCATGGGTACGTTCTCTGTGTCGGTTTCGGCAGGCGGTGTGACCGGAGCGACGATCGCAGCAGCAGCAAGTGTTGCCGCTGCCTGAGTTCGCCGCATTTCGTCCGCAGCTGCCCACTTCACCCACTCGAGTTGCTTGACGTACATGAATTGTTGCTGAGGACCGACAACGCATCCAGGGCGCACGATGCGCATAAAAGCAATTGCTTCACTTGCAGTGAATCCATACTTCCAAATAAGATAGGCGCCGATGAGTGTGCCCGTCCGTCCCAAACCAGCTTTACACTAATGGCACACGAAATTGGTAAGCAACGATTTGACATGTACGTCGAACTCACATGGACAGCCACGACACCTCCAGCTTGGATGATCGCGTCCGAGATATCAATGAATCGCCGTACGATCTCGTCAGACGGATTGGTACCGTCATCAAAATACAACTCCATGTGATTTATCCCTCGATCGAGGAATGTCTGGCGGTCGTAGAGCGGATTATTCAGCCGTATGACGATCTTGATGCTATGTTGTTCGAAGTAATCAAGGCAATTTTGAAACGGTGTTGGTAACTTGCGTTGCAACGCGAGTTCCCGCTGCTTGACGCCTTTCGCGGGTGAAATGAGAGCCCCGCAGCCGACGCCTGCTCTTTCGCCGCGTCCTTCTGGTTCTTGATCCATGCGGGGTCCATGGGCGATGCAAGGGCAATGAAGTGCGGAGAGATCCAATTCCAATCACCATTTTCCACCTTTTCATAGAACTCGTACTCGCTGATGTCGAATTCATTGAGATCGCACAGTCCGTTCTGCATCGCTTTATACATTCCCCAAAGACAGTCTTGAATGCTCAGATTGAAGTCGGAACGTCCGCGGCCGGCATCGCGGAATGGCATGAACTCAAGTTCGGCGATAGGTTGAAAGGCTTCCCAGGGTGCACGTTGTTGTACAATTAGCTACAGCGAGGGTAAGATAAGAAAGAGCGATAAGAATTCGAGACGTACCGAGAAGAGAGCTATAAGGAGCGCGGCATTAGCTTTCCGCTGTGGGTCATCAGACGTGTAAAGAATTAGGCGGTGGGAAGCAAGGTCTTCGTCCTGGAATGGGGCATGAGCATCAGGAACGGGTGGCGTGTATAAGGACCAGTTATCCGGCATGAAATAAATCAAGCGAAGAAGAGGAGTTGCAGTATTAGTGGTACTCCACAACTCTCCGAGCATCCTAGGACACCTAGAGATTGGAGCAAGTTTTGGGTGGAGGGTATGAACGATAGTCTGCTCGGTCTCCCGTTCTTTCGTACATCGATCATGGAACGCCTAGAGTCGAATCTCATGAAACAGAGAGTCACTCACAATAAGTAATGAGTGAATAAATATACAGGCTTTATAAACCATAGCGACGTTGAGAGGACCCCAGTCTTGAAAGAAGGACATATACATGAGTTGATCATCAATGGTGAAGTAGTAGTGCTTTGCAGGTTCTAAGGATTCGCAAGGAGGTGTGGATATTCCGCGAACATTGACTTGTTCTAGCTGAGAATCGGGGTTGTTGAGGGTCTCATGTTTGGGTGGCGGATGAGGAAAGGTGGTAAAGTATAGCCTAGATGTGAGTAATGAGTTCCAGTGCATTTCCGGTGTCTATCTGGACTGACCTGTCGTCGAAACGGCACAGTGGTTCGCACTTTGGGGCCATGGAAAGATGAAGTAAGTGAAGGGGAGAGAGATATGTACCACAACCACGAAGAGTTAGGAATCGGACACGGGCTGCCCAAAACACGTGCACAAGGCGAGCTTGACAAACACCTACAAACAATATCCGCTCACGTTTCACGTTTCTGCTATTAATTAAATTCACAACTGACATGCATCCTTCTTTCCGCGCTGCACATAGGCCGCTTATTTCTTTCATTGGGAAGCGTCAATGGCCACCTGGTTTGTGTCGCGTCTTTTTCGCAGTCTGTGTTTCCTAATCAACAGGGCCCAGGGCCACAACCTCAGCGCCCACATCCCGCCGCTCCAGAACGCCTCAAGGAAGCATTCTCTGATTTTTTAAAGAAATATAACACTCCATCTCCATCATCTGGAAGAAATACTCAGCAGAGCTCACAGCGGCTGATATTCAAAGACTTTTGGGAGGCTCCAGAGCCCTTTGGCGTCCGAAGATCAGGCAATTAGAAGATGCAGAGATAGATGCCGTCCTGGTGAGTTAAATGCCTCAGCGTGACTCTTTGGTCTTAATCTGTGTCCTGTATTCGTAGAGCGGTGGTGCATCATTGCGATAGAATCAGAGACACAACCATCATGCAAGGTCCATGCATTCGCTGATGCAGCCCTCAAAAGGTCATATTGTTACCACTGTAGCATGGACATGTGTGTATAAGGACTGTAAGCTGGTGGAGTACGGTCAAATACAAACAATAAACCTGTCAGATGATGTCGGGGAGTGCAAGCGCATTAGCGCACGGCCCTCCTCACGTGAGAATCCTGGCCCTGTTGGCTAATACAGTATTTAGAGTTGTCCATTTAGCGTTTGCCATCACTCTGCGTTGACTCTATTAACTGTAACACCTGCATCGGTACAGTTTAGATTACAATCGAAGACGAAGTGGCTGCTCTTGTGTGTATAATTCTCGATTGACAAGGAGATGCCTTATCGTTGCCCTGTTTAGGTTATTGATAACGGTTCTGGCATGTGCAAAGCTGGCTGTGAGTTGCATCTGTCTTGTCCCAGTTAATGTAGCTTTGCGGTTAATTCCCATCTTTGAGGAGTTGCCGGTAAGAATATTCGTGAAAATTCTGTGTCACTTTGAGCCCATGTGTTCGCACAGTACAGGCGATGATGCTCCTCGTGCCGTTTTCTCGTTTGTACTCCACTCGTTCTCGCATGGCCTGCATTATTAATCATAATCATCGCAATAGGTCGATCGTTGGTCGCCCTCGCCACCAGGGTGTCATGGTTGGAATGGGTCAGAAAGATTCCTATGTTGGGTTGGTAGTCATTGCGATCAGCTTGCTCACTTACAGCATGTTAACATTTCAAAGTGACGAGGCCCAGTCGAAGCGTGATATTTTGGCTTTGAAGTACCCCATCGAACATGGTATTGTCACCAACTGGGACGACATGGAGAAGATCTGGCATCACACATTCTATAATGAGCTTCGGGTTGCTCCCGAGGAGCACCCGGTCTTACTGACTGAAGCGCCTCTTAACCCGAAAGCAAATCGCGAGAAGATGACGGAGATTATGTTCGAGACGTTTAATGTCCCGGCTTTCTATGTGGCCATCCAGGCTGTCCTGACACTGTATTCATGTCGAACGACCGGTATTGTCCTCGATTCCGGTGATGGTGTTTCGCATGCGGTGCCAATTTACGAGGGCTTTGCACTTCCACATGCCATCCTTCGTCTGGACCTTGCTGGTAGTGATATCACCGAGTTGCTGATAAAACATCTGACGGAGAGGGCTATCCGTTTACGAGAGCGTGAAATTGCTCGCGATATCAAGGAAAAGCTGTGTTACGTTGCACTTGACTTCGAACAAGAATTGCAAACAGCGGCTCAGTCTTCGGCCCTAGAAAAGAGCTACGAGCTCCCAGACGGGCAGGTAATTACAATTGGCAATGAATGGTAGGTTTTCTATCTTAGAAATGATTGTCGTGAATTTAATCACTATATAAGCTGTATAAATTCCGATCTCCAGAGGCGCTCTTCCAGCCATCTTTCCTTGGTCTAGAGTCTGCTGGTATTCATGAGACTACGTGAGTACGGCTCGAGATGCATCAAAATTGGCCCCATTACAGTGTCTTTCAGGTGCAACTCAATCTTCAAGTGCGACCCCGATATTCGTCGTTGCCTCTATGGCAATGTCGTGCTCTGCGGGGCACGACCATGTTCCCTGGTATTGCAGACCGTATGCAAAAGGAGTTGACGTTGCTTTCTCCTTCCAGTATGAAAGTGAAGATTGTGGCGCCTCCGGAGCACAAGTACTCAGTCTGGATTGGTGGATCCATTGTCGCATCCCTCAGCACCTTTCAGAATTTATGTTGCTCAAAGCAAGAATATGATGATTCAGGCCCGGGCATTGTCCGGCACTGCAGTCAGTTTCATTGTATTATGTTTTTTTTTGAGTACCACTAACAGTTTCATAGAGTGCTTCTAGGTATTTAATTCAGGACCAATGATTATACAGTAGTGCAATGTAACAGGGATATGCCAATTTATGACTCATCTATCTGCTGGGCTTCACACAACTCAGAGATTTTATAACCTTTCTATATCTCAATTGGAATGAATACTCTGATACACTTAGTGATATGCATGGGTATGGGTATAAGTTAAGCCTTTGTGACCCCTTAGAAACCCATACCCATGGGATTAACCCATGGTATAATATGACTTTTATTTACAGCTGTTTGCATAAAGTATGGCAGTGATTGGAAAAAATGATTGAATGAAAAGATAATTGCCTTAGTAAAAATTTGTTACAGTACTTGTATACAATAAGCCTAATCAGATTCTAACACCATCACATAGTGTTTTATAGCCAAATGGGCAATAAGTGGACCTAATAAGTAGCAAATAAGTTTCACTTATTGCCTATTTGGCTATAAAACACTATGTAACCTATAGTGATGGGCATGGCCCGGCTTCAGGCCGTCAGCCAGGATGGGCTGTGCCCTTTTGGGCCGGGCCATGCCTGGCCTTTGTGACGGCTCATCAAGGGCTAGGGCTCGGCCCAAGAGACTTCAAAGCTGGAGCCGGCAGCTGAGGCCGGGGCTTTAGTAATCTGTCAGCCATAAGTATAATCTGTACAGTTCGTCCCACACTTGTCCCATCATCGCATCACATTCATCGCCCTTCCTTTTAACCTCCTGTATAAGACAACTGCGAGCAAATCCAAGTCCTTCCCACCCTCACAGCCACTCGTTCCCCACCCTCCTGCCTGACAGGCCTAACTTTATCTAACAATGATTGGCACTAGCTGCAATGGCACAGCACTGGACGCCCCTTGAATCAGTTTGTCCCACACTTGTTTCATCAATGAACACATCATTGCCCTTCCCCTCAATTTCCAGTACAAGACAACTGCGAGCAAATCGAAGTCCTTATCACCCTCACAGCCACTTGTTCCCCACTCTCCTCCCTGACTTTTTCCGCCTTTGATCAACAATGATCGGCACTAGCTGCAATGGCACAGCAATGGTACACCCCTTGTATCCAGTTTTACCACCATTTTGTAGTTACTAACAATTTTTCTTACAATTTTTGATCATTTTTTCATAAGTTACATTTGGCGCAGCGTTAATACGTGCATCCAGTTGCTTGAACTCACTTCGTTCATTGTTCTCGCCTATGGAGGTGTCTGTACTGTGGGGTCTCTGTGTATTTAAACAACTTCAACTTGTTGAGAATGGATCAGTGCATCAGAACTTTGAGTGTCTCCCCTTTTGTGCGATCTCATCTTCTCCCTCTTTGCTTGGCACTCACAACTTGCGGTACCACTGTCTGCAAAATGCCTCTGCCTACGACACATTTGGCATTCTTGCCTTCTCTCACACTTCCTTCTGCTTCTCTCCCTTAATCTGGACGACCTTCCCCTCTCAGCTTCGCTACAGTGCTTTGCAAAAATGTCAGGAATCAAGGCCCTTGTCAAGGATATTACCACTCTGTTGAACACCTTGCCGCCATCTATACCTCAAGGTACAAAGGACAACAAAATTTGGAGCATGATGAATGCAGGCAAACATGAGACGGCACATGAAACATTCAACCGCTGATTTGATGCTTTGTTTGGAGAGGATTGCTGGGATGATGATGGTCATTTACTTCATATTCGCAGGGGAAAGCTTGGGCTGGGTCTGGTTACCTCGTATCTGTCTAAAATTGACTGGGCGCATGGTTTTCTGTTGGATATTGTTGAGATCAAATTACGGTGCCTTCTTACAGAGCTCAAGCAACTTCAGTATGTGGCCAACTTTATTTTTGAATGAATTATGTCTTGACCGGTGTGTTTCTAGTGGATCTGAGGGGGATCCAATTGTCCAAACGTGACCATCATGCCAGGTGGCCCCAACTGCAAAGTTAATGGATGCTAACAACACAGAGCAGCCTCAGCTGGTGTTTCAACGAAAGGCAGTGGAAGCCTTTCACTCACACCATGCTCAAGAAGCTGAATCCACCTTGCTTGCTAATCCATCCATTCAGACCATCTCTGCCTTATCCCCAGCCAAAACCCCGGCTAATGAGGTCAATTCAGATCGAACGGGTTTAAATCGGGTTGAACTGGGTAGAATATCGTCGAATTGGTGTAAAATCGATTAATTAGATTGGATTTTATCTAATTAGAGTGAATCATCGTATCCGAGATCGTAAGTGTGCCTCTATGCATTATTGTGCAGTAGCCTGCATATATGCATATTCTGTAATGTGTGGCTGTAGGCCTCCGAGAGGCGTTCTGAGGGCAGGGCTTATCATGTCTTTGTAAGTCCTCTTGTCTTCGTCGTCCCTTGCTTCGACTCAGCCTTTTGTCCAGTTGCTCTTAGAACTAGTAGTCGATTCTCTCCGCTCAGAATATGTCATCCACTGGTTTCTACTGTAACTGTGAACGATATTGCAAAGGCGAGAGAACAGAAGTGTCCAGGGCAACGTTTTATCTCCACAGGAAAAAGCGCGATCCCCTCGCTTGGTTCTCTACATTGATGCAAGCATTTCTTAGGGATAAACCGGTCGTTTCCACCCCATCCTCGAACCCTGGTGCATCGCGAAAGTCTCGTAAGCGAGGGAATGGTGTAACTAATCATGCGGCAAATAATGCTCAGAGCCACGGCTTACTGCACCCTGGTCAGGATGATAGCCAGGAACCTAATGTCTGAGTTGTCTTATCTTTCCTATATAAAAGTTTGTCATGCCGATATATATGCCACAGCTTAGCACTCTGTTTCTTGAGCAGCATGGCAATCTTGTTGATATCAACAGCTCTCCTGGGGAACTGCCTGGTAGTGCGAATATCAGTACTCCTCTTGGCAACTGCGCGGGCACTTCGGATCATACAAATGACTTGGGCATTGGGGATATACCCTATCCGGACGATTACCAACCATCTTGCGATGATACCACTGGCAGCGGACAGGCTCCATCTCATACTCTGGGTATATCGTTCGACAACCATCAGCCAGACCATACATCTACATCTTCATCGTCTATGGGGCTTCCAGCAGGCGACATCGAGGATCTCTGACTTCAAGACACGATTCATCTTAATGATTTGAGAACTGCGGCGGAATTTGTTCGGAGGCTTCAGGATGTTAGTCTAGATGATCCATCCCTCGGGATGTCCTGTGAGGCGCTGGAGCGGCTGAGGAATCCTCTTCGTGAACAGCCTTCGCTCTCTATTGATGACGACACGTGATTGGCAATTGCTATGTACTTGGGGAACCCTTCCGAGGTGACCTACGAGGTGAACTGGAAAGTGTTCCTGCGTCGCCTTCCAGAGGCAAACATACCTACCTATTACAAGACTAGGCAATTAGTGGCCGACCTGACTGGTATAGAATCGGTGGTACACCACATGTGTATCAATTTGTGCATCGCGTATACAGGCCCCTTTGCGGATCTGGAGGCTTGTCCTATGTGCTCTGAGTCTCGGTATGATCGATTTCGACTTGACTCGAGTAGTGGGAGGGATAGGGTTCCCCGGCAGGAATTCCATACCATACCCATCGGGCCACAACTTCAGGTGCTGTATCGGGAGCCAGAAAGTGCTATAAACGCACATTACATGCATACAGAATGATCACGCATCCTTGCAGAGGTCAACAACAATGGTTTTCTGGCCGAATACTCTGATGTCCTCCATGGAAGGGATCTGATAGAGGCTTTTTGAGATGAGCGCATTGGAGAAGATGATATTGCTCTCTTATTCTCTATAGATGGCGCTCAGTTATATGCCAAAAAGGCCTCAGCTTGCTGGATTTACATATGGGTGCTTCTCAACCTCTCACCCACTAGGCGTTACAAGAAAAAGTATGTCCTTATTGGTGGATTCATTCCTGGGCCGAACAATCCCAAGAACACGGACTCGTTCTTGTTTCCTGGATTGCAGCATCTGGTCGGTCTACAAAAGGAAAAGCTCAATATATGGGACGCTGCACTTCAACGCAAAGTCCATTCTAAGGTCTTTCTGGTCTTGCTGACTGCTGATGGCCCGGGGATGATGCACGTCACTGGATTTGTTAGGTATCATGGCAAGCATGGCTGCTGGCTGTATTGTGGTATGGCTGGGCGTCGCGAGGCACATGGGAAACAGTATTTCCCTGCGCTTCTGAAGCCCCAAGACTATGAGGTCGAGGGGTGTATGCACGCTGACATCGATATCTGGTCCCTCCCCTCACCTTCGCACGAGCAGTATAATCTCAACCTTCACCATCTCGTTACATCGCCAAATGAGTCACAATATCGTGCTCGACACTTAGCTATGGGCATTTCCAAACCCTCTATTTTCTCTGGTCTGGATCGTTCCTCTACGCTTGGGCTGCCTCACTCTGCTGGATTGGACATCATGCATCTGGGTGCCCTCAACCTAAGCGACTTGATGATAAGTCTCTGGCGAGGAACTATCGACTGCACCAGGCCCAATGATAAGTCTAGTTGGACCTGGGTTGTCTTGCGAGGGGAAGTATGGCAGCGACATGGCAAAGCCATCGCAGACACCCTTCACTATCTCCCGAGCTCCTTCGACCGCCCTTCTCGTAATATCGCAGAAAAGCTCACTAGTGGATACAAAGCTTGGGAGTTTCTACTCTACTCGTATGGATTGTGTCCTGGTCTCCTCTATGGTGTCCTCCCGGACACCTATTACTCGAACTTCTGCAAACTGGTCTATGGTATCTGGCTCATGAATCAACACAAGATCACTCTGTCTAGCGTTCGCAAGGCCCATCAAGCATTACTGTCTTTTGCTCAAGAATTCGAGATACTATACTGCCAGCGTCAACCGACTAGAATTCACTTTGTGCGACCGTGCATCCACTCACTCGTGCATTTGCCATGCGAGGTCATACGCATTGGTCCCCCTATCTGTTCTTCCCAGTGGACATTAGAGCGTACTATTGGAAATCTAGGGGAAGAGATAAAGCAGCACTCTAATCCATTCACCAACTTATCACAGCGTGGAATCCGACGTGCTAGGATCAACGCTCTTAAGGCGATGATCCCGGACCTGGATATCAATGGGACAGCTGAAGAACACCTGCCTCAGGGTTGCAAGGACGTAGGAGAAGGGTACCTCTTGCTCCGCGCAAGAGAAGAAGAACCACGTCCTCTCTGAGACTGCAAGGGAAAGGCACTGTGCGACTTCCTGAATATCGCCCCAAGCATGACTGAAATTTGTGTGCGTCGATGGGCAAAGCTCTGCATACCTACCGGGCAGAACTGCTACAGTGCCTGGAAGGAACTTGAGAAACCCATCGAAAAGCGTCGAACTGCTTGCAATGTCAAGGTATGTTACGAGTGGACGTCTAATATTCACTCATCGCTCACTATTTCAACTTCAGATTCTACTAGATGACGAAGTACGACTTGCCGAGGTTTATTTTTTTATACATCTTTGGCACAATGGCGATGAACTGGGTCTCGCTCTGGTTTCTCTATACTCGACTCTGGATACTGATCTCCTTCGCATCTCACACAATACTCTCTGGTCATGTGAATACAAAGGAGACTCTTCTCTGAGGTTTATCGATGTTAAAGTTGTTGAAATCGAGCTTGCGTGGCTCATGTCTCCTTACCGTTAGCAGTATTTTAGTCACCAGTTTATTTTCCATTCATCTGCCAGTGTGCTGACACACACTTTTCTTGGGTATAAAGTACATGTAAATACTTTCCGGCGCCCTTGTGCGTTTGCCCACACCACTTGAATCCCACTCGTTTTCCGCACGCGCCTGAGGTTTATTCCAACACAAACGCGCAGGTATCCATTCCTTGAACTCGCCGCTTACCTCGTCTTGCCTGTTGAGGGGCCGAAGCCTCACACCTGTCGTTACCCGAACCCCAAACCCGATTGTCGCTGCTTGCCTTGAGGGGCCAAAACCTCATGCGTCGTCGAACCCGTTTGCCTTGAGGGGCCGAATCCTCACCGTTGTCGAATTTGCCTTAGGGGGCTGAAACCCTACGTTGTCACCGTGGCCTCAGGGGGCCGAAGCCCTAGTCGTTGTCATTCGTCGAACTTGCCTTGAGGGGCCGAATCCTCAGCGTTACCGAATTTGCCTTAGGGGCCGAAACCCTACGTCGTGGCCTTGGGGGCCGAAGCCCTATTGTTGAACTTGCCTGTCAGGGGGCCAAATCCCTACACTCGTTGTCGCCATCGTCATCGAACCTTGCTTGAGGGGGCCGAATCCCTTGCCATCGCTGTCATCGCCTAAGGGGCCGAAAACCCCGTTGCCGCGTCGTTGCCTGTCAGAGGGCTGAAACCCTGCACCTGTCACTTGCCGCCGAATTTGTCGTTGCCTGTCCGGGGGCTGGAACCCCATCACTGTCGAACGTCGAACCCCCACTGTTATCCAACCGCTGCTTATGTCATGTTGAAAGAGGCCATGTTGCTGGGCCGCCCAATGCCATGCACCCGTGGGACACCAGGACCGGAAGAAACCACTCGTGCTGAATAATGGCGCACATGACCCAGCCCGCAGACACCTGTTCCCGCGCCGCGCCTTGTCACCCGAAACGACCCCGCCGTTGCAGTAGAAGGCACAGAAGATGGGGGTGCACGCTGCACACACCTGTCGCACCACGCTTTGCTCGGGGGGTGTGTTGAAATCGAGCTCGCGTGGCTCACGTCTCCTTACCGTTAGCAGTATTTTAGTCACCAGTTTATTTTCCATTCATCTGCCAGTGTGCTGACACACACTTTTCTTGGGTATAAAGTACATGTAAATACTTTCCGGCGCCCTTGCGCGTTTGCCCACACCACTCGAATCCCACTCGTTTTCCGCACGCGCCCGAGGTTTATTCCAACAAAAGTGATTAAATCCGTGGTTGTGATGATCCCCCACTCGCCAGTGATAAGGGGACAAGAAGCGTCCAATCGTTTCTTCCTAGTGGAGAAACCGGGCTTCGACGTTGCTCTGATCGCAGGTACTGAGGAGGACTTACTTGGAGATGGGGATACGTAGCTGGGAGGAGAGGTTTATGGATTCACGGAATGAAAAGCACTATATTCCATGTACAGATAGACAGGGTTCAGCGGGCACATGCATGTATTATCTACTGTAGTTCCCAGATCAGACATCCGGGAAGCTCGGAAGTCCGAGACATGGATCAGTGATCTGGCCCGATCCCTGATCTGACTCACGCACACATGCGTGTGGTTATATAATCATGACACGTGATGTTTATGCTGTTCTACTATATTCTCTCACATCAATAACGACTCTTTCTTCGTAACCACCACCATTGACATTGTACAGAGCGCCGCAGTGACATGTGTGTGCTTATCAATATCGTGGTATGGCCTGCCCGAGTCTGTTGAAAGACCACCTTCGGTACAAAGGAAGGAAGTGAGGCCTGAGGGAAAATTTTGGCAACATCGCAGGCTTTCACCAGATCGTGGCTAGATTGCCTTCCTGATCTTGCTATCTAGCAGTTATTAATTAGCCTTAGTTACCCCTTGTACCTAGTAGAAATTTAAGTTAGCTGAGCCCACACACAGCACGCCTGTCCGGAAACACGTGATCAGACCACATATTGTTATCTAAGCGCTTCTTATCGGCAAATTCCATGACATGGCCAGTCACATAAACATGATCACTTTTTTTTCTGTCATCGAACTTCTTCCCCCCCTCCCCCACAGGAAAAAGCTCTCAGATGTCTCAGGCTGGTTTTACTCTGTTCCTGCTCCCTCAGCAACATACTACAGGTTCGTATGGCGACGTTCTGAGTACCCCGACTGTCTCTCGCAATTGTACACCTCTCCATGGATCTGGCTCATCGGACAGCCTCCCTTCTCTCACAGGACATCTTGGGTCTGGCTCATCTACATCTCCGGACAGTTCTCTGCTACCATCGGCCCCAATACCCCTATATACCAACCCGCCTTTGATTGCTTCCTCAAGTCTAAGTCCTGGGAGCCCTCAAGCGTACGCATATACTCAGCTCATGTGTCAATACCAACAATGCCAGGAAGAATTGAATAAGCTAGAACAAGAACACAAACGCCTCAAGTACGTGTCTATCTTTTCTAATGTCTCATAGTATATCTCTATCGTGTTTACAGAACCATGCATGAGGATTTAGTATGGACACATATGCGCCTGGTCCTCACATTCACCGACACTCAGACTATCAAGATGCAACACGGCGATGACGACAACTCTGGTACTATGGGCCTTTCTGCGTCGGGTGGAACCCTCCCTCTTTCGCAGCTCAACTATCCGTTGGTGAAATACTGGGAAAAGAAGACATGGAAGGACGTTGCTAGCTCTAAGAAGGATACCTCCAAGGTGCAAATCAAGGGTGGCTCTCGCGGTGGTACTAGATCTTCAAAGGGTGAAAACGTTATGATGCTATACGTTGAAGATGCCAACGGTATGCCTATAGACGGTAACACTGCAAGTGGCATGCGAGAGTTTTCCAGGTCTATATGGAGGAGCTTCCATGAACGACGAATGGCTCTGGAATCGTGGGGACAAGTGACTAAAGAAGTACGCGAACAGTACTGCCGAGAGATGGAGAGCGAGTACCATGTACTCTGCTTATGCGATAACCACTGGAAGGCAAACACACTTGCCACAGCCATCTATTCCCAGTGGTATCACTCCTACATCAAGAACCCGAAATGCCCGACCCCAGACAACAATAATGGCAGCAATGGCAACAGCAGCAACAATGACACAGGCGAAGTGTCCGATGGCCCACAAAGAAAGAAGACCAGGACTGCGACTGTAATCGACGACAATACCCATCCCACCTTGCCCGAACCAGGAACCCCTGTTGACAATGAAGGTGCGTCTATCAATGCAATCATCAGACGCTAACAACACTACAGAATCATCCCGCTTCAATTCAGATGTACAGTGCATGAAGGACAATGGATCTTCGAGCCACCATGGGACAGCACTGAAAGACCCCCTGTACGTCACACTACTTGATATCGCCATATTGCTAATACCATAAATTTCCAGCTCAAACATTTTCACTCAATCCACATCGCAATTCTGAGTCCTGGATTCCGTTCCAGATGTCATTCAACGAGCGAATTTTGATCAACAGGACACTGGACACATCACCAGTGCAGCAGCCAGTGAGAACGTGGATCAGGCCATGGAGGCCCCAGATGCTGGATTGGCTTCGACGAACAACTCTACATCAGCTGAAGTTCCCCAGACCAATGAACCCATTCCTGCCGGCACAAGCACCCACCCCGATTCTACTGGTCCCACGACATTGGCCGCTACGTCTACACACACTGGATTGGCTTCAACGAACACCTCTACGTCAGCTGAAGTTCCCCAGACCGATGAACCCATTCCCGCCAGCACAAGCACCGGCCACGAGCCAATTCCTCTAGCAGAATTAAAGCTGAAACGATATCTGCACAAGTCAAAAATGGTGCCTGGAACATCCATTACAGCCAGGTAAAGTACTCCGACATCTCTCTGATTCCATAACTAACACCACTGCAGAAATATTTGCGCTAAAGACTGGTGCAGCTTGAATCCCCAAGGCACACTGGGTGATTTCAACCGATACTGGGACGACGTACAAAACGATAAAGAAAATATGGATGTAAGTTGTTATCATAATTACAAGTATCTCATTCTCACAGATACACTGGCATCTCTAGGAGTACAAGAAAAAGGAAAAGGAAGAACGTGCAGCTCGCAGCGCTCGCACGGTGAGTACCATCCAGGATATAAACTTGAAGCTCACGCGCTCATGTCACTCCTGTATAGAAAACATTGAGGTTCCCTCCCTGACGTGCGGCGGCAGCTGCAGCAGCAGCAGATCCATCCAGACTCGGTATGTCGTCTTGCAATCCTGTCCACTGACACTCTGACACTGACTTCGACTTAGCGTGACGCGATAATCAAAGGCCCCAAAAGAGGGCGAAAAGAAGGGTGATAATGGGTTATTGATAGGAATTGATGGGGTTTGATGTCATTCGTGTAATACTGTATCATTGTAAATTGTTGTGATTCAATTTCATTTTATTTTGATGTTCATATGTATATTGATCTGATTCGATCTGATTTAAACTGAATTGACTTGATTTGATATCATTCAAAATGCGCGCAGTACTCGCAGCGATAAGAAATCAAATGTGTGCAAATGACATGGAATCATTGACATGATTCGGATGCATTATATAGGATTCTAAAAATATCGAATATAGTCTAATTTTTCGAACCATATCAAATCACAGCAATCTGTCTACGCAATTCATTCTCATTCTTGCTAGTTCCCCGGAGTTTTGGCTGGGCCTTATCATCTGATAACGCAACTCACATAATACCTCCACCCAAACACAACCTATGTACTGTTACCAACAAAGATACTGACAGTGACCAGCATGTTGAGGATGAGAATAGTGACAACCAGCCCAAACCCTGTAAGTCTTTCATTTTTACATCTCAAATAGTAAACTAAAAATTGTCTCACAGCTAAAAAGTGTCGTGTTTCACCTAGCACCGGCTGCACCGCAAGTGCGCTAAAGAGCAAGTCTACTAGGATTATCATCACTGATGATGATACGGATGATGGGGAGTTAGGTCTACCTAAATGTATGTAATTTCTCCAAAAATCTGTTATTCACCAGGACTGAACATTATCATAGCAAAGAAGATGCGTGGATCACTAGGAAATCCAGTGGACATTGACAGTGATGGCCTTCTTGTTGATGTTGACATCCAGCCGATCAATGGCAGTAGACAATCATATGAAGACAAATGATGTGACATCAATGAGTTTTTCCACCCAGCTGTTACGAAGGTCACTAAGGGAAGAGCAAAGAAATACTCTATCTGTAAATTGTGCCCGTAAGTCTCTCAATTTCAAACTCTCTTCTTCAAATTTAATTTTGTAGAGACAAAAAGGGTTTCATTGATGAAGTATCTACTTTGCGCCACCATTTAGAGGCGCACCATTCAGTGAGTCATTTATAAAATGCTCTGCCTCATGTATTTATTTCTTTCAGGGATGATATCGCAAATGGGCAAAGAGCATTGGATACAAGTCAAAACTACCTGGTGATGTGAAGAATCGTAAGGCAGCTGAACTTAAGATGCGAACCCTGGATCATGACCTCAAGGAGAAGAAAGTTGCCGAGTGAGTTGTTCCATATTCAGACAAGAATTTCCGTCGGGCTGTGATTGAATGGGTAGCAGCGACAGATCAGGTAAGGGTCTACTTTCTCTCTAGAATTATTTTGTTATCTAACATTATCTCTTACTTGTAGCCGTTACAGGCCCTTGAGCATTCAAAGTTCAAAGAAATGATTGATATCGCTGCACGCACTACCAGTGGCGTCAATATCCTGGGTCGAAAGGCGACACGAGCAGAAATCAGCAAATGTTTAAAGATCATCTCATAAAGCTAAGGGCAAAATTAAATGTAAGGACATTTCTTGAACTGTCAATTCGGCTTTCTTATTCTTTTTAGGGTCCAATGGTTACTGATAAGGTTAGTTTGACATGCGATGCGTGGCAGGCCAACAATACTGATGGCTATTTTGTGGTTACTGGCCATTGGGTTGAAGAGTCAGCACCGATGCAGTGGGAAATGAAGAGTGCTCTTCTTGGCTTTATGCGTCTTAGCAACGCACATAATGGCAAGTGGCTTGGTCAAGCCCTCTTCAAAATTCTCAAACGAGTCAGCATTGAACACAAGGTAAGCTGGTTAGTTTGGTAAATGACATTGCACTAACTGATACCACACAGATCGGTCATATAACATGCAATAACGCATCAAATAATTCTTCCATGATGCAGGAACTAACTGCACGGTTGAATGCTGCAACTGGAAAGAAATACAATTGGCGAGAGAGGAAAATCAAGTAAGTCTTTGCTGATGTTCAATTTGTGTTATTCACCACATTATCACATTATACAGCTGTCTTGCACATGTCATTAACTTAGCAACTCAAGCCCTGATATTGACATATAGTATGGCACTGCATTTTGATCTGAAAGATCCAGAAGCACATGTCCCAGCAAGTCGTGATGAGGTAGGGTTAGTTAGGGCAATTGTGGTCAAGGTACACTTCAATGATTTGTATAGCAGGATGAATACTAATTGTTATTTAGGAGCGTTCATCATCAAAACGAAAAGAAATGTGGAAAACTGTTCAGTCTAAGGCAGGTGTTTCAAGACTGGTCCAACTTCTTCTTGATATGAAGGTTCAATGGTCTTCGACCTATCTAATGCTTGACAGAGCAGAACGAAATAAGGCAGTGAGTACATATAGTAAGAATTTCTCGACATTGGTATTCAATTATTATTTTTTCAGTCTGTGGATATCTTTGTTGACAAACTACATTGGGAAGAGACCGATCTTTCAAAACGTGACAAAATCTGGGCCCTTAAATTGGACAATGATGAATGGCAGTGGGTTAACATGTTTCTAAGCCTACTATCTGTACGTCTACCTTATATTCTCGTTGTTGGAAATATCTGACATTTTACAAGCATGCCAACAATGCGCAGCAAGCATTCTCTTTGAAACAAACATGCACCCTCCATCTGGCTATCCCTGCCCTTGAAGCCCTTCATCGAGCATGGTCATCTTGTGCTGAATGCCCAAAGTATGAACAATTCGCCAATGCCCTCGAATCTGCATATACAAAGATCGACAAATATTATGAGAAGACTACAGAATCACCGGCCTACATTATGACAATGAGTATGTTATTAGTTTCTGCACTTCGTATCAATAACACCACTAATATTGTTGTTAGTCCTTAATCCAAAGGAAAAAATGGCATATTTTAAGAAGCATTGGCCAACAGAACTACAGGATGAAGTTGTGAAATGTGCAGAAAAAGTGGTTCGTAAAATGTTCGATGATGATTGCTTGTGTACTGACTTGAATCACTCAGTTTAAAGAACGGTATTTGCTACTATGTGGGGATTTGAATGTTTAGCAGACTACACAGTCCAAGACATTAAAAAAAGGATTGTGTGCACTGCTTCATGAACTCAGTGACAATGAGGGTGAGACTATGAATTCAGGCCATGATGTTCCTGAAGATCCTAATTGGCCATGGTTGCGGCACTTTCATGCATTCATGGATGCCACCGAACAAGTACCAGATAGCTGGTCTGCAGTTAAATGGTGGGGGATGCGTGTTTCAAATTGTAAGGCTTAATATCCTAGTAACTCATTAATCCAATTTTCAGGTTAATGCCTCACGCTATCATCCTGCATGGGCCTCACTGGCTTGTAACTACCTATCCATTATGTCATCCTCTGTTTCAAGTGAATGTTCATTCTCACAAGGTGGTATTACTATCAGCAAATGACAAAATTGGCTCAAAGGGGACATTGTCGAGGTGTTACAGTGCGTGAAATGTGCAATTCGACATGATTTGCTGTTTTGGGAATCAGGTCCTTCTTCAATCTTTAAGGCAGAGGCTCATGATGACTGTGAGTATGATAAGGATGGTAAGGATGGTAAGAACGATGAAGGGTCTGAGAGTTGAGATGATTTATTGTTGAAAGATGAGGATAACTCACTGATCACAGATGTGGACACTGACTCGTATTAGTTTACAATACGTTTCTATGGATAAATTCTAAATTTCTGTTCTACCAAAAGCCCTGGCCTGAGCCTGGCTGAGCTTTAGCTGAGCCCCCAATGGGGGCTAAATGTTATGTCCTGTAGCATATTCGGCGATAGCCTGATCGGGGTTTGTATGTGAAGATATGAGTTCGGATTCCGCCGATCTTGATGACTCTGAGAGTGTCGGACTTCTCCTAATTAATACAAACACTTCTTGGACCTTTAATGATGCAATGCGTGTCCCATTCTATAGACAGTATAGGGCGCAGACTGCCTTCCAATAGTTCTCAACTATTGCCTTCTTGGAGGATGGGTGTATTGTCTCCTTAGTTCTGTTAGATACCTGAGGTCTATGACAACCAACAGATATTGATTGAGTCTTTGTATAGCAAGTTGTCGCAAGGCTTGCACCCTTGTTGCTAATGATTCTATGTTTCGAAGTCTAAGGGCTTATCTCTTGTGGAGCGAGATAGTACCTTAGCGAAGCTCTTCTTCTTCTTTTCGGTTATAGAGATGAGCTAGAAGCAAACCCTTCTAGTTGGCTCAGGGAAGTTCGGAAAGAAAACAGGAAATGGATTTCAAGAGAAGCTTAAGGCTTCTCGAAGTTCTACCGGATCATTTATATACATCCGTATCACTGATTATGTAAGAAATGCGATATTGTGGACACCTCTACTCACCCCTAAACAGGAAATGAACACTATGACATCATAGAGTCCAGGTTGTCAACTGTACTCAGAGTAACAAAGCGACAGTGTGAAATGAAAAGCAGATAAGGAATCTAAACTCTAGCGGGTGCGTTAGGTAGGTGATTCCATATCTCGATCAGAGTAACAGCTGATGGCCGTCACAAACATAATTGATTAACCTATGAGGTGGTGGAAGTCCAGTCCATCGCCACATAAGTTAATTAATGGGCACGATAACAAACAGTTCTAAATTCGAGGTGGTACGTATTCTGGAAGCACGGGCCAGAGCGGAAAAGGCGGAACGAAGCGTAAACTGCGAATTGAGGTACATAGTATTTGTGTGAACCAAAAGGGGATCAGTCCGTAACACTAAAGCTCAGCCGAGCAATTGACTGAGCCAGAGCCCCCTTGAGCTGAGCCGGAGCCCCAGCTATTGGGCTGAGCTGGGCCTGCACATCACTAGTAACCTACTGTATAAGGAGGGATATTAGTATCTATTTTGAATGACCCTATAACACTCACTTATTTATAGCTATTGCCCATTTGGCTGTAAAACAATAAGTAATCAATAAGTGGGGAAATAAGTGCCAACTTTGAATGACCCTAATGTCATTGGCTCATTCCATCTTTAGCTAAGCAACATACAGCTAATTTGAATATTGCCTTAGCTGAGTCAATTGATGGCTCTTGAACCACTTGGTATAGCTTGGCTTGACTTACAGTAGTTACTCAGCATGGCTTGAGCCACTTAGACAGAGGTAGATAAATTAATAGTTTCATGTTCTACACTAGGTACACATTGTACTACAGTATATAAAATAAATATGCTCACAGCTTAATGAATAAACAACCACTGATACACTTGAAAATACATCTTGTTTTACACTAAGTCAGCTGGCATGCATTGTGACATGAAAGTTGCCAAACACAACTCATCTACAGGTTATCAGGTTCATACAATGTTAACAAAGAGGGCCAGTGTAGTAGCAAATGAACAGGTCTAAGGGCTTATGTCAGAATTTCACAAAGGGCACTAAATGTTCATGTAATTCAGATCATGACAACACAGCCCATTGTTGAGAGGAGTGAGATGATGATGAGTCATCAGTTCCTTTTTAACAAGTTATTCCCAGCCAGAAATCTGGTAAATCAAATCAAATCAGGTCAAGTAAAACATAATTCTATCTAATGTAATAAAATGATATTAAATAAAATATAAATATATGTTTTGATTAGTAGATAGTTAGTAATGATCAAATCAAAATCCAGACCATTCAGTCAAAAACCCTCATACATCTGGTTCACCTGACATGTACAAATGGTCATGAAAGTGGGTCCACCCGACGGTTGGCCGAGGGAACATATATGTGGGTCTGGCCGACCCACCTAATGTTGCATTCTCAGATTAGAATGATAGAACAGTATTGCATTAGTAGTTGATAGTAAGATATGGTGGTTATATATTTTACATGAATGTGGTACTGGCCAACCATAGTGAATATGGTAAGATCGGCCGATACCACATGTGTGATCATACTTGCTATGTAGGTATGGTATCGGCCGACCATAGTGAATATGGTGAGATCGGCTGATATCACATGTGTGAATCATACTTGCTATGTAGATATGGTATTGGCCGACCATGGTAAATATGATGAGATCGGCCGATACCACATGTGTGATCATACTTGCTATGTAGATATAGATCTGTCCATGATATCCATGTCACATGTATCTAGTTTAGAGGATTATGTTGCTTGAACAAATAAAGTCAACTTAAATATCTAAGTAAAACTGTAAAAGACACCTCAATTCCATTAAACATATTTTAAGCTAGATTTCATCTAGAGTTATATACTTTTCAAACTTCTCTTTAGCCTTTTCCCTAAACCTTTTCCAAACATCTTTTTGCTTTGCAGCATATGCTTTAAGTCCTGGTTTTGGATAAGTTTTATACTGCCTCTCCCAGTCTTGCTCATAATGTTTAAATCACAAAATGGTCTAAACCATCTCATGTTTCACTATTTGCAACTCTTCTTTCCATCTTTCATGTCTGGCCCTGGCTTTTAACCAGCTAATTCTATGAACTTTAAAGCAAATGTATGAATTTTAAAGGAAAATGTGAGTTTAATGCCTTATAGCACTTACATTCCTCATTCCACATCCTAAGTGGCTCAAGCTGATTTCTCCTAATTCTCCAAAACCAAGGAAGAGCTTCTGAACCTTGACCAAACCGATTTTCCTCGGTAATGTCCTTAGACACTCCTAGTTTATTAGGCTGTATAAGTTGATACTTTTGCAGAATGTCTTGAGAAGCTTCCAAACAGGACAGTGACTCCCTTGCCCTATGGTAACTTCGAACATTTCCAGTAATCTTCAAGGTTACCCTTCGAATATCTTGTTTGGATCTGGTGTCAGTTCTAACTGAAGTTGAACTTCGAAACTTCATCCTATAAAGAATGGACTTATAACCTAAATGAGTTCTCAGTTTTTCTAAATTGTCATTGGCCTGCCCAATATGCAATTGGACCTCCTCCTTTATCAGATCCTTTAGGCCTGCCTCTTTTAGATAGAAGGCCCCAATATGAGATGGCATCCAAAGGGTGAGATCTTCAGGAAAGCTCTCATTGAGATCATCTTCATATCCACCTTCTTTGGCATCCTTGTCAACTAGGATTCCCCAGAATGCCCTCTCTCTCTCAGGCTCTTCATCATTCAGGGTCTCCCCTTTCTCCTCAAGACAGAAAGCAGGATCATCCTGATGGGAGAAGGTAACATCCATATCCAAATTGGACATGAAAAGTTGAGCCATTTGATTGAACTTGGCTATTCTAGTATAAAGCCTTTGTTGCTTTTGAAGAATGTTGGCACTTTGGGTTGTTGTATGATTTACCAGCAAACACCGTATATCTGCCCGTAATGAATCTCTATAAAGGCCAGCATTGATATTAGAGCCCTTATAACTATATAACATAGTCACTCACTGGGCATCCTCAATACTAATACCTTCTATCAACCAGGTTACAGAACCTTGTGTTCCAGAGGTTGATGTCTTAGCATTTAAGAGATTAAGTCTCATCTCTGCCAATGTTGGAGCTATAAAAGAGATGAAAGAATAATAAGCAAAAGCACTTTATTAAAGAAAAGAAAAGAAAGATAACCAACTTCTGTCCATTTGTAAATTATATATATCCAAAGCCTCTCCACTTTCATTGTCAGCTTTCTCTGCCTCTTTGGTCCACAGTCTCAATTTGTTGGCATCTACAACAGAGCTAAGCTCTTCAAATGGACCTTTCATGGAATCTACTCCATCAGAAGCAGCTTTGAATTTCCTTGATAAAGTTTTCACTATCATTTAAAGTAAGTTTTAAGTTACATATCTATAGCTAAAATTGAAATTTAACTCACCTATTCCTACTAGCTTTTTCCAGTTTGAGTCTCTCATATGGTCATCATAAATCTCTTGATGGTGGGCTAAAGTCATTGATCTTGCCGAAGGTGAGATTTTATTAAAGGAAGCCCAAAGGGTTTCCAATATCTCTCCATCAATATGGCCTGCCCCTTTAAGGAACATGAGACTGAACCTGGAGAAACATAGGGCCTTATGGGCACTCAGATGGAATTTCCTAACTGCTGGCACCACTTCCAAATTATCTGACAAGAGCAAGCCAGATAATTTTTCTACTCTGGCCAAGAAGTTCTTGTGCCATTGGCAAGCCACATCATAGGTGATAAGGGCTCTTCGTATACCATTAGAGTTGTAGGAGATTGCTTGACAAATGGAGTAGTCAATATTTTTTTGCCTTTAAATTAGATCCAAATTAGTAAATATTTATGTAAGGAATGGAAAAGAGTTTACTGTTCTCCTTTGTAAAAATCAACCACAGAATGGGGAACAAAACAACCATGATGAGCACAGGCAGTAGCACCCACACCAGTGGCACGCAAGTGAGTTTTGTTGGTATTGGCATCATTAACAGCCCTATGGTTTTGACATGTTGACCTCTAAGAGATGCAAAAGAAGCATAAATGCATAAGTTACAGCCTTAAGATTCAACAATACATACCTCTTCATTATTTGCAGCCTGAGCAATATGGTTTTAATATGGCTCATTAGCCACCATATATGCTAACCCATCTGAGAGAGGCACATCATCCTCAGGCTTATGCATTTTCATGTGTTAAGCAGTAAAGTTGCCATCCATCACATAGTGTAATGAGACAACATCACTGTTTTATAGTTAGCTACTTAGAAATAATCTTAATGGGGCATAAAAGTGCACTGACCTATTATATTGCTCAGCCCAATCCTTAGGCAAATTGATTCCTGGCTAAGGACATGCAGGACAAAAGACTGCTAACTCCCCCTTTCCAGGGTCATTCTGAGCATCATGACCAAACCCAGCTCTTTTTTGATTTGAGAGGTCTCTCCAAGTCCTTGACACTCTCATTAATTCACGATAACGATCCTGATACTATGGTATTAGCTTTTATTTATAATAAAATCTAAAAACATACAGGAAGGGTATTAGGAAAGGCATTATTGGTGAGCCTTTTAAGCTTTGAATAAAAGCTAAATGCTGAGGTCTTGCATTCCAGAGAATCTATGAGAAACTCATCTAAAACATTGAATGTAAAGGCTGTTTGAGGCTTGAAGACAGTTGAGGGAAAAAGGCGATGTCAAAAAAGCTGCAAATGTTTGTCTTGATCACTGAACCCATTGCATCTGCACCATTTCACTAAGTGAACAAAGATTCCTCCAAGTCCACTATGGTTATCCGGTCATCATGTTCTTTAGTACTTGAAGGACAGACATCTCCATTGTGTCCAAGGTTTAGAATGAAGCCCAAGTTTTAAAGAGATATAGCCTCATAGAACAGACCATTCCACCTTTGAAGCCTATGAAATGAAAGAGACAGGTGTGCTTTGACAGCACAGGTATGACACCATCCATGATGCCCAATATATGAAAGGCAACGGATTTTACTGTCCGCTTGAAGACAAAGGGTACATTTGTCTTACAGTTGTTGTAGGGCTTCAGATTCTAAAAGAATGGAAAGGTAGGTAGTCCTCCAAGGAATCCATTCTGAGAGAAAATCATTCTGAGACTACTTCTTGTTAGACCTTAATCATAGTATATATCACAACCTCAATCTTACTTTGGTAATCCTAGGCATGTAAGGCTCTTGATCATTGAAGCAAAAAGCCTCTGATTGAATTGTATCCTCTAGTAAAGCAGAAAGAGTTGTTTTAGAGTGGGATGGGGTGTTAGATGGTTTTGTTTTTGATGATTCATCTTCCTCATTTGATGGCTTATAATAGGAGGCAGCATCTACTTCAGTATAAATGGTCTTTCCCCTTCGGGTTTTGATAGGGGTAAGGACAACCATAGATCCAGAACCAGCTCTATGTTTCTTGCCATTAGGCCTATAAACAGAAATTTTGGCTCTCTTGGCATTTTGAGAGGTACAGGTCATTGTTGAGTGAGCACTGATTGAGACTTTGCACCTTGTAGCATGGGAAATATTTCTAGGGGATCTCAAGATAAAAAAAAACTCAGGGTCAATTTGCAAATAGCTCTTAGGGCCTGTACTGTGTACTGTATCCACTGATGTGGTTATTGTGGGCTGTGTACCCACACTTACTAAACAGTTCTGAGGTCTTGATTTGCAATAAGGTTACTAAGGTACATGTTTTTTACGTCATATGTCATGCTGTAACTGATAAGAGAAAAGGAAATGTAAGGAGAGTATCAAACAGAGCACTTTTTATGTCTAACAATGCCAGATGATACTAACACTGAGCACATCCCTCTACTTATTTCTGAATTCTAAGCTATCTGGACCTATTTAATACAAAGGAATTCCCTGACCTATGTCACTTATCTAAGATGGGCATCTGATGTGAAGGAGTTCCTGAGATGTCACTGACAAGTGAATTCAAAGCTTATTTGTCTTAGATCTAGGGGGACACTACGGTCCCCTTGCCGAATACATTTGATCCATATACTGGTGATGGAATTCCTCCATCAGTAAATATACAAAAAACTTTCTTGCTTTCAGACACTTTTCGTCACTTTTTTGCTGGCATGCCAGCAAAAAAGCTTGTGCAAGCCATAAAGTACTTGCAAGTGAAAAAGCTCAAGGTACAGAATACTCAAATTGATATTAAAGAAATACAGTATATACATGTTACACATCAGCAAAACTCAAAAATGTCGTTAACGTGCTGAGACTCTGCGAGTGCCAGCAATGCCTTGATATTCCTCATTTACCTACTCAGCACATCAGTTTAAACAGAACTGGACGCTGCGCTCACCTTGGACTGCTTGAGGAACCGTGAGTACATAGCAAAGATTGCATTTAGTGCGACGGCAAGGTCATTATCATGGCTGTACTTTGATGCCCTGGCACGACCAGAGTCGTAGTCGTACTCGCTACCTTCCCGGTGCCATCAACTTGTCTCTGAACGGCCCCAAAGGGCGGCGCTCATGCTCCTCAAACAGCCATGGTGGTAAATCTGTTGGATCACGCGCCTTTTCAATGTGGTACGCCCTCAAGGCACACGTAAGGCGTGATTCCTTGCCTGGTGGTGTATCTGTACGCCAGAATGGTAGATGGTTTAGAATGCCGATTATATAATTCCCCGTACCACCAGAGGAAGAAAGCCAGAAATGTACGTTTGCCCGAATACGCCACAATATTCGATGCCCATGCCTTTGAAACATTTATAGTCAGAGTGCTTGCTGCGGTTGCGACGTGTGACCAGAGCGACAAGCCGTAACCTGGCAGTAACTCATCTCGATCGTCTGTTTCGCCTGAATCCCCTGTGCATAAGCACGCCACGGCCACGATTGGAGTAGTTCCATAATCGAACGTACCGTACTCAGGCTCGGGCATCGCAGTATTTCACTGGCTGACCCACCCGCCCCGCTCGGTTCCCATTGCCTTGCGCGGTGCGTCCTCTTCCTCCAAGCTCGTGTGAGACAACCCACACCCATACTCCCTGCGATTCTTCATCCGATCCAGAAAGGCAGACGAAGACCCTGATATGGATGAGTATGATCCGGTACTCAACTTGGATGATGTGTCCGAGTGACGAGCGAGTGGAAGTGGCGGCACCTCTGGCACATCGACGTGTGATGATGAAGATAATGATGATCCACCACGGGAGGGCATTATATTCGCCAATGAGTGCTGCAGACGCACAGAACGGGTTGGCGGTGCCCGTGTAGGCGTGCCTGTGCTATGACGGGGGTAGTCACTGTCCCTGGTCCTGGCCTTGTATTCCTTATTCTCTCTCTCCTGTACATCATGGTGCCCTACGGAGCGCGCTCGTGAACTGGAAGGCAATCCACTGCTGAAATTTCGGCCTGTTGGTTGTCCCCTCGGCACAGAACTCATCGGGAAAGTTAGGAAAAGCTATTACGCTATCCAGCTAGGTGTGGGGGTAAAACAGAAGAGAGGGAAACCTTGCCACCCAGTAGATGATAACAACCGCGGGAGGGGTGCTTGTACGTACTGAGAGGTTGTGGCCAATGGGGTGGCGGTGTAGTTCTGTGAGAATGGCATCAATGTCACCCATACAAGAAAAAAAGCAGCCGTGGTAAGCTCACATGCTGGGTTGCATGTTCAGTTACAAGCATGGGACTGAAAACGTTGCCACCATGGATCCAATGGACAGAAAAATCATAAGTCCGATTGTGAACTGAAAAGGTTGGCACTGAAGTACTGAAGTTGAGACGGATACAAATGAAAAAAGTACAAGTCGAGGAAATGCTGCATGTGTCATCACGTGCTTGTGTTGATATTTTTTTTTTCTCGCACTTGCATCATGCTCTTACACAGCGACACAATCGGTCTCATTTCATACAGCTTTTTTTGCCCCCAACCTTGCAGCAGTCTGAACGAATGAATGAACAGGTGATGTTGTATTCTTTAGAATCTTCCCACAGCTCACCTGTATTCTACAGGTCTCATCTCCTCAGCAACTCGATTTGACCTCAATATTCGAAATCGCCAACCTTGATCTTGCCACTCTTTTTCCCGGAAGCCCTACACCCTTCGCACACTTACATCGTGCCGATCATCTAGAAGAGGCGCTAGAACTTGCTTTACAGTACGGCGTCGAATCCGCACAAGCCTCTCCCAGATCCCCCACGCCCAATAGGCTCTGACTGCTCCTCCATAAGTCCTCCCCGCTCGTCTTCTCAGATATATCGCCCTTCTCTGTGCCCAAAGACCAATCAACACCGTGCGTGATTTGCCATCTTGTCACTTACCTCACTAACATCCCTCTTAGGCCTCATCCGTATAATAGAACGCCACTCACGTGGTCAGCCGGGCTCATGTTCCACCACGATCCTCCTCCCCACTTCCTATGTTACCATCATCCTCCTTCATCCTCCAAATCCCGCCCACACATGCAATCTGAGAGTTAGCACTACCATCTACACTTGATGGGCCCATAGACGAAGCACCTTTGAGGTCATTGAAAATACCCAATTCGTGGGTGCCGGGACTGGTGCTAATATTGGATGCCGTCTTTCCCTACGCCCTCCACGCTCTCGCGATGTAAGCGGCAGCAATACAAGCAGTAGCACAGGCACGGGGCATGGGATCATTAAGCCAGCTATCTTCGACCACACCTGCACCTCTCCGCCATTCTGTATCACTCTCGGTATCCGAATGGGAGCGGGAAAGCAGCGGCGGCGGATTCTTCAGTAGTATTGCTGGACTGTTTCATGGTGGTGGCTGTTTTGGCGAGCCTGAAAAGTGGTGTATCCCTGCCAAGCGTCGATTCTGGCAGAATAATGCAGGGTGCTTGCCTCTCAGCTCTTGGCTGTCAACTACAATATAACACTCACCCCATGTTGCAGATTTCCCCCAGTCATCTGTTCCATTTTCGCCGCGTGCAAGGCTCAAAGAGGACTTTGTTCAATCGATGTCAGTGAGTTTCAGTTGCGCCGATGCCACTTCGACTCTCCACTGATAAAAACTTTCTCTGTGAAGGGCCGCAATCAATCAATCAATCGATTCGTTTGAGCACCTTCCCCAGCTTTGTCTTATATCACCGCCAGTTTGGCCACACGTTCCATATTACTTTACAACCAGGAGAATATCCACACCACGCGCCGCACCGTTCTCACTTTGGACTTCCCAGATGTGGAACCCGGAATGACGGCATCCTGCTACCTTTCCATTTAAACCATCTTCATACAAATCCATTCAGTTAAGGTATTTGCGCGAGCAGGCTACCCTAAAATTCTAGATATTCTGCTACAGTAGCTAGTATGAATTGCAATTGGTTTTTGACTTGTGACAGCTTGCGTACTTGCAATAGCTTGCAACTGCTTTTGAAAAAAAAAAATCATCGAGCTTTCTGAAATTTAGACCTAGCTGGCAAGCTTTTCAAGTTTCAGACTTTTTTGGACTTTTATGGACTTTTAGGGGTTGTACAAGCTCGTAAAAGTGCCAAAAAGAAATTTGTAGGAATACTGATGTCACGGATTAAGATCTGCCATAAATGGCAAACATTAGGGATGGTAAGTCCGAACCTAGCTGAGGAGCACCAGCGGCAATAACTAAAATTTATCATATAGATTTGGTCACTACAACTTGCACTTATAGTGACTTCCCTCATATATGGCTGTGCAAGCATATAGTGGCCATTGTGCACTTTTTTGGCGATGCCAATCTTGGACCCCAACTATCTAACAACATGCAAGTGAGTTGCCTAATTCCCTGGTCCAGCATGATGGTAGCATTGGCAGTACGTATGACAGCGCCACGGGTTCCATTGTCTCGGTGGCCAATGACATTACTTCTTATCTTTTCCCTTTCTTAGTCTAGCTCATTTCAAAGCCACTGCGTGATTTGGGAATTGCAAAATCCCTTAATTCAATTTGATCTTGACTCATTATGCTGGCAGAATGGTGATGTTCCCTCTCAGCCCTCCCAAAAAAAGAAATCATCAGCTTTCATCAATGTTCATGGCTGGAGACAGCCATGTGAATGGGAGTAAAGTGGGGGTAACAAGAGCTGCAGGACAGATACAGTAAAGTCGACAGCACGGCGGCAGCACATTGGCGAGCCTAACCATAAGTGTATCGCTGATAACAACCCATATGGAGCTCACAGCAGCTGAACAGGCAGTCCCCTAGGCACCCCTGTCCAGCTTCCCTGATGCCGTCCATGCAGTTTCCTTGTCCCCCATCCACACAGCTTCCGCCACTTCCTCTCCCACACCACTTCCTCTCCCTTCATCCATGCAGCTCCCTCCCTGCATCTCTCCCCTTTCCTGCATAGCTCTCCCATATTTCCCCTTACACATACAATCCATATTATTTCCAGACAGGGGTCAGCACCAGTCAGCTTCATATTCATCCCACATTCCCTTTTCCACATTCCTTTTTTTGACACATATGTAGCTTAGGTAATGTGTTTGTAGAATGAATAAATTTTATTATTTTACAGCTGGTTTCATATCAAGACTCACTTTGCCTAACGTAGCTTACCGACTTTGTTTACTGTATAAATAAAAACTACCAAAGTAGTAATGAGCCGCTGCCTTGGGCTCTAACGGCAACGTTAGGCAAGTGACTAATGTGACAGTGATATGACATAATATGATTATTTTAAATTGCAGATATGTGCAAGAAAAGTGATTAGACGGGTTTGAACCCAAACCCCCCGGCCCCCAAATATGTACCAGGTGCTCTAACATTGAACTACTCAGCCTCTGGTCCACCCAACTAACTGTCACTTATATTCTGTGCTTCAACTCAGCCATGTGACAGATTACAAATCCAGCAAACTACACGACGACACTCAGCCCTCCAGTCACATGCTAAACGCACTAAACTGCTACTGCTATGATACGCGTTGCCATATGGAGCCCAAGGCAGGCTCATTACTACTTTGTGTTAATTTTATTTGGACAGTAAACAGAGTCGTAGCTACGTTGGGCAAAGTGAGTCTATTGATATGAAACCAGCTGTAAAAGTTACTCAGTTCTTTCAATTCCTCAACCACTTAGTAAGACTTTTTGAAGTCCAACAAGTCTATCACCGTCGTTGTCATTGTGGTCTTCCATCCTCCTGTTTATATCAGTCGCACCAGAGCAAACAGACAAGTTACAAGTGGTTGAGATTTGACGCAGAGACAATGAGCAGGAACAGGGAGATGCAATAGGGATTGAGCTATTTCAAGCCCAGGTCTCGCTACGAGTCGTCATCGAATGTGACAACTTTGATGAGTGCAAGTGCGAGCGTGCTGGGGAGGGTCTGAGTAACTTAGTCCACGCTCCGACCGTGGCATTGTTGAGATGCCGATCTGAACAGGGGGATGTCAGCCCAAAAAAATGTCGTGTTATCATAGAAAATTGGGAATGAATGGGTAAAGAAAAATGGTCCTGAGATGGCCTGATTTGGCTAATTGGCTGGGGGGGGGCACGCGTCGCAGGCCGGGCAGTTGTGGGCTCTTTGTGGGCCTTGTTGTCCATCCTGCCATTATCGTTCGCCCCAACCGGCAGGGACCAGGGAGTGGCATGGGAGTGCTGACAGGGCTGACAAAACCGAGGTGGTTTCCCATCTGTGGTGGGTCACCCATCTTCATGCGTGGCAAGCGCTTTCCGAAACTTTCCCACCGCCCAGGGGCATGACAAACGGGGTGCATGTGCTCTGGAGAACGCGCGATTCTGGACAGAAGCACCTTTCAAAGTCCAACAAGTCCAACAACTTGGTGCATTGTGTTTAGTGTCATAATGTACTTAAAAATAAAAATAAAAAATAAGTATTATATCAGAAATATTTGTACATAATGGGGGGAATGTGGATGAGCAGGGAATGCATCGCAAACATGTCTTCACGCATCTACAGTACCCATACTCCCTTTCCCTGTATCTCCTATACTGTAGTGTCAGCCCCTGATCCACTCCCCCATTCCAATGACCCTACCACCTGTCAAATGGAAGTGACGCAAGTGCAAGTGAGCCAGACAATTGGGCCAGCCAGTTGCTGACAGCACGGCGGCGGATGATGACACTGCATCCATCATTTGGCAGCCAATAGAGTATAAGCCTATTACAGCATAGTACAGGGATCCAAAATTAGCAAAATCACTCAATGTCATTCAATTGTGACTCAGTGCCCATGTTCTCGGCAACAATGGCTGACAATGGTTCCTGCCTTCTAGAAAAAGAATATATTGCATCCAATCAAGCATAACTGGCCAGAGATGGCTGGGGAAGAAGCACGCCTGCAGTAAAGTCAACAGCATCAGTCCTTTGCTTGCCTGGCAATGCCTGCACCCATGCCCCTGCATCTACATGTCCTGCCATGTGCCCACCTGCATCGCTCCTCCTCCCACAACCACCGCCCATGCATCTCATTCCCCAGCTTAGATAATGTGTTTATAGCATGTTTGTAGAATAAATAGATTTTATTAATTAGAAATATTACACTTAAAAAATTACTAATTAAATGCTTGCTTGATGTCAATGATGCATGCATGACGTTTTTTTTTGGAAAGTGTTTATTCTCAGTACTACATACAGGTAAACTAAGAATAACTGCCAGTAGCAGGAGACGGGAAGGCATCAGCTCTATCCGACACGTTGAGGCCGGCCCGAAGGCCGAGTGAGGATGCATGCATGACTTTGTAGTTCCATTTCATCTGAGGCGGGCCAGTGCCGGTGGTTGAGGAATTATGTGGTGCTTGATATGTGTGTGACTTGGCCAAACTCTGGGAATTTGGAGTTCAGATGAATCTAAGGCAGGCCAGGGCAGTGGGAAGTTCTAACTTTAAAAATGCTTAGTCATTCCCATTGCGGTCTATTTAGCTACATTATACATGGACCATCAACCTAACTGGGTTGGTAACAAGGGTCTAGCCACTCTAATCTGTTCTGCACATCATCTTTTGCATAATGAGCAATTGCTAACCTCTCCCCCTTAGACCACTTCGGAACTGAGTGAGTCAATACCTTACCTGAAAACAAGATACTTGTTCCAGGTTGGTATACAAACTCTGCATTAAAATCATGAAGCTGGAGATGGGCATCATGACCCTGACCAAAGCTAATTAGATGGTCATAAAAAGATAATGCCCCACTCTTATCACAATGCTCAGGTGTGAGCCGATTGGCAATGATATCTAAGCCAGGATATATAGTTGGCCAAGTTAGCGAAGGGTCATCCAGCTGCTGGAGCAGCAAAGGAGTAGCCTTGCTGTTTGCCTCATACATATCTGGATGCACAATCTGCAGAACTGCATTTAGTAGTTGCTCAACAGGGTCGATGAGCTGAAGCCATTGGTGAACAGCTTCAGTGTGAAGATGTGGTGAGGCGTATATAGCATCTTGAAGTCGCTAGTTTTAGATATAAGTAGGAGTTCCCAATCACAGACAGTAAGTATACATACCTGTTGCCCTGGTAAGAACTTTCCAATAGACAATGATAGCTTTCCTGCTCCAAAAATTGCCTCTGTACCATCACAAGTGAAACCATCCATCCACCAACTTGATATGTCTTTGCTTTTTTGATTGAATGACACAAGGTTCTTTAAGGCACTTGGTAACCCTGTTCAGCTCTTCCTGACCACAAAGTTAATATGAGGGATTCTGAACAGAAACTATACAATGCACCACTCGATGGGAAAGAAGAAGACTGGGAAGATACCACATTAAAATCTTTCCGTGCATATCAACAATTGTTGTTGGCTTTGTAATTAAACCCACATGTACGTTGGCAAAATATTTATTGGATTCCCACTTTTTAGCTGACTCAGCAAACCTGTCATAATCTCAGTTAACCGAGACTATAGTAGGAGCTAATCCATTAGAATAAATTCAAATTCCAATCATAAGTTTACTTACTTGGGTTTAAAAAGGCTGCAGTGATGACGGTAGCACAATGTTATACTTCTACATCCATTAAAGGTCTCATTTTCGGCCCCTTTTCTTCAAAGGTAATGTTATGGGGAGTTTCAACAAGAACTTGAGCTCTCATCCTAAAAATGTTAGAGTGTGAAAGGAAAATAAGGTGTTTTAGAAATTGGGTCTCACTTTGGCTTTCGGAGTTTTTCGAAAGAAATTTTACCCTCAATGATGATAGGGCTCTTTGCAAGCTCATTTAAAACACTACCTATATAGGTAACCAAAGGAGAACTTGTATCCATATCAAATGCTGACTAGTGCTGACTGCCAATCGGAATTGGTTAAGTTGAGTTGTTGAGTTGCAAGATGTGAAAATTTTCTGTTTGGGTGGCTTTATAGTTCCCATGGTTCAATTTTCCCATGGCTCACATTCCCTGTAATGACACAATTCAATCCTTAGGCAGAAAGAAAGTCTTAATTCCCTCACTGCTGATACACTGAAGCCAAAGCCTCAGGACCATGTGGAGGAATGAGTGTTTAAGCACTGCAGTCACCCAGCATCCACTATCTCGCTGCCCTTCCACTTTTTACCACTCTGGCCCGCTTTTCCGGTGCTTTCTGGCTATCGCTCCCATCACTGTCATCACTCGGTCACTGCTATGCTATTCACTTCAAGTTTCCCTCAAGATCTCATGGACTGTGCTGTGATTACAGTGCCTGTCAACCTCAAAGTATGATCACCATCCCCTCTTTTACTGCGGGTGGTGGACCTATTTTGAGCTTGACTGGTAAGCTCCACACGGAGTAAGTATGCCCTCTTTTATGGGGGATAACTCTGATGGTGCGTTCTCTTTGGGGAAGTCTTGTGCTGATGGGAAACTGCGGATGGAACGACCTTTATCACCATGCTCGGCTGGTGCTTTGGTATCTGGTATATGAGTCTCAGCTTACAACTTGTGAGCTAATGGCATCGTCGAATGGCAACACCACGCAATCTGAGAGTCCATCACCAAGGCCTGTGAACAAATGTCTCAAGGTTGCCTTCTTTACTTATCTTGTGTCCTCACCATTGCCTCATCATCACGTAGGGTCCAACACAGGGTGGTACGGGTCAGACTGGACAACACTGCACTTGCGTGCGCAGGGCATGGGTACACTCTGTACCTGTAGTTTGGTGGTTTTGTTGTAAACCCATGGGTCCATATAGACCCATGGTTCTGCCATTGCAAAGTTTCTAAATACATGACTGTATACCTCTTATATTGGCAAACCAAATGCACCCCCATATGGATCAAGCTAGCAGCCACAAAAGGGGAGTGTTGTCGAAGAAAGAAGAAACGCCGAGGGAGAGAGCAGAGATGTTGTGAATGGCAGTACCACCGGCACATGGGTGCTGAGTGACGGAGAGATGAGGTGTGTTGATGATGGGGGCATTGCGGATGGTGGTGTTACAGATGTGGGTGACGAGTAATGGTATCTGAGCCAGTGATGATGATGCCAGGAACAAGTGAATGTGCGTGTCAACGCAGCGCTGAATGATGTACAAATTTTGTAAAATAAAGTAGTTAGTATCTCGGAAACAAAGCTAAGGATTGTATTTGACGTACTGCTACCATGCTTAGTGCTGATCATCTTTGTTCAAAGGTTAAGATGGAGAAATGAAACCGAAGAGAAAGGGAGGAAAGGAGTGGCTGTGAGGGTGGGAAGCGATCTGTTTTGCTTGTACAGTACAGTAGTCACAATCTTTCTTTCATCAGTTTGTGCTCATCGCCCTTTTCCTTGACCGGTTTGACCCTTGGTGGAAGATGATGTAAGACTGCGATGACAGAACAAATGGAAAACTGTACAGTTGTGGCTGACAGGCACTCCGACATCGTACCTCAGGTGAACACGACCCAAGACTCTAACCCATTCTGACCCTCATCCTACCCGACAAGCCTGGCTCTCAGGCTGATTCCACCGTCACCTCTACTTTCATTACCAACTCTCACCCACGGAGCAACATTATCACTCCTAAGGTCTGCAACTGTGCATCGTCATCCTCTGGCCGTAATACCTATGGCCACCTTCGATGTTGCTGTCACTGAATTGCCTCCAGCACACCTCATCCATCTTGGACTTGTTCTCAGCTTCACTGCATTCTATTTGAATATTCCCGATCGTGTAAGCCATCTTGCTAAACAAACATTCAGTGATGCTTATTGCAGAACTTAATACACTTTCGGAGAGGTACAAGGATTCGACGCGATGCCTATAATCACACAGCTACTCCAGGATAACCTTACTCTTTGAACCTTAGATATGCAGGACTCGACTCAGGTTTGTATCGTGCTTACCCTCAACTCAACTTTTCTGTATTCTATTGTGAGATTTTGAATGCGCCCGATCGCGTGTACCCTCTCTATACAAGCATTTAATAACACTTTGACACACTTCTGGAAGGTTTTGACTCTTATAATGCAGCTACTCTTCTTACTCTTTAGACTTCAGATCTGCCTTCTGTGACAGTAGACGTTTGACAACTAAATCCACTCATCATCGTTGAACTCAGAACCCGAGACAGTGTAGGTGCAGTACCGTGATACGCTCATAAACACTCTCAATACAATGTTGGACACTTCAAAACCAACTCACTTAACCGATTGCATATCCTCCAGTACTGGATGAGGGCTTAAGGTTCAATGCAGTTTACCCTTGGCTTTTGAGCTAATGCTGACAATTTGACACCCATACAGAATTGTGCCCATATCTTTTTCAAAGTTGCGCAATCAACAAAGTCATGTAACCAAATAATAGTCACGTGACCACATAATAGTGACATAGCCACATAATAGACATGACTGCGCAATTGTGTTACATCATATTGGATATACATCTCAAAAGTTCAACTTCTTCTAAAAGACAGAAAAAAGGTGCAAGGGGTAGCTTGCCAAGGGGGGCCCTCCCCTTGACAAGCCATCCAAGCAAAATGAAAGTTATACACTAAAAAAATAAAAGCAACATGAAACTGAAACTGAATCACACTAAATATCCAATCGGACAATACAAACATCTATAAAGGGCATGAGTAATATTTTATAGCACAGAAATGAGACTTATCTGATATAAAGAAGACAGTCGCGATGCCAGCAGTTGACCAGCTGAACTAAAAAGTATCAGTTGCTGTTAAAAATTGTAGAGAACTAGAACAAACTTACCTTGTCAATAAGGGGGCAGTGACAATAACCGAGAGGGACAGTGACGGTAACAAGGTTATAGTGAGCACTGGAACACGACGTAAAGGGGTTAGCTGCACTAAGAGCATGAAAAAGTAAAAAACATACGTCAACAGCCTTGATGTGTTATACAGTCGCTTTGTAAGTATGATCATTGGAAGACAAGAGTGGGAGCAGGACCACCATCCTAACACACCACTTTATGCCTTGACCAGGACTGAAAGAGCAAGGGCAAGAGTGGGACCACCGTCCCGACACATCGCCCCACCCTGGTCCAAAAGAGCAAAGGTGATGGTGGGACCACTGTCCCAACACATCACTTCACCCTCGTCCAAAAAGTAAAAGCGATAGCAGAACCACTGTCCCAACACATCGCCTCACCCCCATCCAAAAAAGCAAGTGCAATAGTGGGACCACTGTCCCAACACACCGCCTTGCCCTCGTCTAAAAAAGCAAATGTGAAAGCAGGACCACCGTTCTGACACATCACCCCGCCCTCGTCCAAAAAAGCAAAGGCGAGAGCGAGACCACCATCCTGACACATCACCCTGCCCTCGTCCAAAACAGCAAGGGTGAGAGCGAGACCACCATCTCGACACATCGCCCAGCGCTTGTCCAGAAAAGCAAAAGCAAGAGTGAGAGTGGGACCACCATCCCGACACATCGCCCTATGCCCTTGTCCAAAAAAGAAGCAGAAGTGGGAGCAGGACCACCGTCTCAACATACCACTTTGCCCTACAAACCCTAAACACAAAAGTAACTTGTCAAAAAGAGAGTGGGATGGTTGTCCCGGCACAGCAACACAAAAAAAGACACCAAGGAAGCATACCTTTCAAAGTAAGCACTCTGTTGTGATCTATGGACTGCAGTTTTATAGATCACAACAAAGTGTTGCCGCAAACAAAAGACAAAATAAACAAGCATTAGGGTGAGAAAAAAGAAGCGTTAGAGTGGGGGGTGGAAGAAAGAAGCAAGCGAGGAAGCGGTTGAAGTTGGGGAAAACATGTCAAAGTGGAGTTTTTTTCAACAGCTGATGTTGAATCCGTCATGTGACCACGTTGACTCTAGTCATGTCAACATGTCAATGCATTTGCACATGATCCGTGATCGTACCATCAGCGCAAAAATAAGTGTGTCCCCTGTTGAATGACAGCTTCTAAAAAGGAAAGGTATGGCCTGAACGGCATTTCCCACAAGTTAACATTTTAGAGCAGTAATTAACTATTATTTACAATTTTATTTTTTTCTAATAAGAGTACTATATACTAATAAATGTAATTATGTATTTCTAATCACTAAGACACAGCCCCGAGCCACCAAGGGCACGGGAAATGTGGACACGGAGGGTGAATGGGATGTTCAAGTGCTGGAGGGAGCATGGGGCGTGCAAGCGCGGGAGCGGAACGGGGCATGTGAATGTGGAAGGGGGCACGGACATGTGGACATGCGAATGGGCGTGGGGACAGGAATGGGCGTGGGGAGTGCCAGAGGGGCACATGCAGATTGCACAGGGAAACAGAATAGGTGGACAGGATGCCAATGGAGAGGACGCCCAATGGGAGGACTTGTGCTGCTGTGGACCATGCATTGGGCTTGGCGTGCTTACCTGACCGATGCTCTCTGGACCATTGCATGAGGATTCAGGAGCCACGAGCCCCAAAACTCCCATGCTATGGTGGGAATTACACGGCCTGGAATTATACGGCCTGGTAATTCCTGAGCCCTAGGCTCAATGCCTAAGTCAACACGGAGGTGGCATGCTCAGTGGCACACTCGGCCAGCTGCTGTCCCCTGTGTGGGGCACCACATCAAGTTGAAAATGGGAAAAATATGAGCAATGCGAAAGGAAAGAGTGTGAGCACACGAAGTGCAAAAGCATATACTGTATATATATATTTTAGGGGCTCCTACTAAGCTCCATTAAATACACATAATAGAAAATACTGATGTCATAATCAGACCACAAAGCGTCACTCAGACGTCTTATATTCCAACAGAAATAACACTGAAAAGGTTCAGAACAAGTAAAAAAAAATACTTTGGTCCTACTATTTATCCATTTCTTCAGACATTAGGCGGAAAACTTACGGCCTACTTTTTCCATGCTTTGTCAGCAGCGATAATTTAGTGAGTTCCTTTTATGTATATAGATCACCACAATTGCATGTGACCATACACGCGTTTCACAACAGTTGCTGCTGCTATTTTACGTTGCGTAGTTTGGCCAAATATAATACGTTTCTACATTTCACCAGTACAGCACAGTACAGTCTATCTATGATAAGCTAGTTCACTGAATATATTACGTTTCATGTTTCACCATGTTTGCACATAACCATGTGTGTTGGGAGTATTGAACGCATGACTCAGGCCCAGTTGTGATGTTGAACGGTGGTACTTGAGAGGCAGACACTAAGATACAAACATATTGTCAGGCCTTGGGGGATGTCATAGAGATAAAAATGTGGTTGAATTACAGAAGTGTGTAAAAAAAAACAAGTTGTGTGCAATGGTAGCATGACAAAGCAAATAAAGTGGCATGGGAAAGCTGTTGATTGCTTATCACTTATTGCCATCGCACCATTGCTGTTGTGCTCTTGCTGCAACTTGACCCACTTCTTCTGAGTAGCTTTTGCTTCAACATCATGCCACGCACATCAGTAACTGCAAGGATGACCACAGGCGGCACTGCCAAGCATGTTACACTTACACAACAAGTGGTCACTTGTGATGTTCAAATATGGGAGCCCATATTGCCACTAAACCTTCAAGTAAGTACTCATCATGTTATAGAGCACTTGTAAGATATAATGACTGTTATTTTTATAGCATTGTTCAATGTGTTCAGATGGGAGAGAGCTTTGGGAATGTGACGAGCCAGACTGCAGGTGCACAGTGTGTTCCAACTGTGTGGAAATACCTGCTGAGGCATGCAGCAAGCTTAGTGGCACAAATGTTTGGTTTACCTGCATTCAATGCAGTTGGAGTTGGAATGTAAAAAATGGCAGAAATGACCCTTATTTTGTGAGTGCTTTTCCGCTTCTTTTCATGTTGGCACAAAAATATATTTGAATTTCTTATAGGGGTTTACGATTAATGGCAAGTCAGTTCTTAAAACTTTTCTCAAGGTCAAAGGAGGTTTTGAAGCCTCTATCGGCGCCACTGTTCATTCCCCCCCTACCATCCTCATACATTTTTGTCTTAACTCTATCAGCCACGACACCCACTTTACGATAGTGAATGACCTTCTCTCCAAATATTATTCTCAAGACAATCAACTTGATGTCTTTGACTTGCCATTTGATGTTGGACAAAATCAAGCTTTGGTAAAGTGGAACAGGGATGCCCAAAAGGTTCTAGCGAAGCTTTCCAGGTATAGTCACGTGATTGTTTTTATTACCATGCATTTAACCCCCAGCAGTGACCTCTGGTTTGGGATGGATGAGAAAAAAGAAGCTTGTGCCACCCCAGTGGGTGATGTAAGTACTAATTTATTTTATCATTCCACACTAATATTAACTATAAACTTAACAGTGGCTTAATGTTATTTTAGGACCGTTTAAGTCTATACTTCGTGGTTCCATATTGTTTATGTTGGCATGTGGAGCAATTGTAGACCAACCCGACGCTTTCTGTGAATTAAGACAAGGCTTGGCCAGGTGGGTCTCATGTTTTATTATACTGTATATATAGTATTACTAACTAGAATTCTAATAGTTTTGAGGTAGCAGATGCTCTTGCCTTTAACGCACCAACTCTGTCAACAGTGAACACTGTTGACTTGCTCACTAAAGTGACAAAGTCGGTGGTGATTCATGGATTCAAATTCGATGAGGCCTTGAACACACACTCAAGCAGTGCCTTACATTGGGCAAGCACATTGCCATCATTCACATTACCCCTCAGCGTGTTACAAAATTTCTTTAGGCTCACAAAGTATACCAGCCCTAGGGAGAAAAATTGCCGCTACAGTGCTCACAGTGTGGGATACTCAATCCTTGGCTTTTGGCTTATGTGAAGGATACACAAGCTTATGGCATTGAGTGCAAGAATCCCAACTGTGGTCAAATAGTAACCCGCCGAAGGAGCCTAAATCTTTTTATATTGTGCGACCTCAAGGGTCTGTCTTATTATCTTCAGGCAAGGATGCAGGGTGGTTGAAGATAACAGTAGACTGATCCATACAATTGTTCCTTCTCTTACTGATAAGTCTTGTTGTATACTGTAGGATAGATTTGTGACACCATAACTGTTGTGATTTGACATAGTATGATGAGTTGACCAGAAAAGGAATGTTCCATGGCAGTTCAATCACCGCCCAGCCGCCTCGATCCCCAACTCCAATTCCGAGTTCAGCCAGTCATGTGTGCATCAGCTCGTGTTTAGTAATTTCTTATGTGTAATATTTCTAATTAATAAAAATTTATTCTACAAACAAACACATGCTATAAACACATTACCTAAGCTACATGTGGAAATGACTAAGTCGAAAAAGAAGGGGACTGAGAATGGGAGTAATACAACTGGGATAGAGGGGCTGGAGGGATGGAATGAATGTCGTGCATACTGGGGAATGAGACACATGGGGATGGCACAGGAAAGGGGAGCAACGCAGGCGGGCAGAGCATGGGCAGGACATGTACAGTAGGTGCAGGGGCGCAGATGTGAGCACAGACATTGCCAGGCAAGGGGACTGATGCTGTCGACTTTACCGTGGGCACGCTTCTTCCCCCAGCCATCTGGCCAGTTATGCTGATTGGCAAGAACCATTGTTAGCCATTGTTGCTGAGAGCATGGAGGGCACTGAGTTGCCATTGAATGAGTCCCTGACTGGCTGGCCCGGTCGTCCAGCTCGCTTGCACTTGCGTTGCTTCCGTTGACAGGTGGTTGAGGTTCATCTGAGCAGGGGAGTAGGATCAGGGCTGACATTATGGGAGATGACACTAGGGAAAGGGAGTAATGGGTACTGATGAAGACGTGTTTTACGATGCATTCCCCTTGCTCATCCACATTCCCCTGTGTACAAAATTTCTGATGTAATACTTATTTTTTATTTTAAGTACATTATTACAAATAATCTAACTAAACACAATGCATCAACTTTTCTTAACTTACCATGCACCAAATTGTTGAACTTGTCGAACTTCAAAAGGTGCTTAGTCAGTGGTTGAGAAATTGTAAGGACTCTTGGTGTGACTGACAAAATGGGACTCATTTCAGTGCAGCCTTAGCCAAATCATGAATCAGATGTCCTAAGGATGCCTCCAAAGGTTAGAGGTCAAGCAACAAGTGCAAACACACTTTGTGAAAGTGATTAAAGTTTGGGGTATTCTGGAAGTGACTAAAGAGTTTCCTAGCAACAGCTGTTTGACAGGTGGAAACAAGGTAATTGAGAGTGTCAACAAGAGTGTCAACTGACTGCTTAGAGCCCATTAGGCAAGCATGCTTTCCAAAAGTATCCCTGCCAAATCCAAAGTGGCCCACTTTTATTCGGCAGGGGATGCTGGCAAAAGGATGTGTGTCACAATTTGCTGGTTCTCATGCCATTTACACATATGGCACTTATAGTACCGCAATTTGCCAGTTCTCATACCATTCAAGTTATAGTACTGCAATTTGCCAGTTCTCATGCCATTTATATATATCAACTAGAGTATTGCAATTTGCCAGAAAATTCTCTTTCTTTCCAACTCACCATTATCAACCAACCATCTTAACATTTCCATCATCATGTCTACTGATTGGAGCATTCATTTTGATGAAACTCTTGCCGAATATGTTCAGCAGTACATAATGGCTCATGGGGACCCCATCACCCGTGTATGAATCCTTAAGGATTGTGAGAAGGACATTATTCAGTCACCCTTATATGAGGAGCAGGGCATTGAGCTTCCTGAACATCTCTGTATGGTAAGTATTTTATTTTACTGAGTTAAATGTGTGTGTAGCTACTACTAATTATTGACATTTAAATTTATAGGCAATCTGCGAAGAGTTCCTTCCTTACCTGGATGATGATGACAGAAAGGAGGAAGAAGCAAAGTTGGTGCTGCTTAAGAAGGGTGGAAAAGACTTGACCCCTAAAGAGCATGAGGCTGCTGCCAGACCAACTTACGCTGGGAAATACTGGAAGCCTTGGGATGCCTTTTGTGCTGCACAAGAACTTTTTGTGGATGAGGTTGCTGAGATTGATAGAGCATGTCACGACAAGACCAATAAAAAAACTCTTGGCAACTGCACATCTGCCCTTAGAAAGTGGTTTAATCAGCTTCCACAAAGCAAACTGGAGGAAGCAGAAAAGGCTGCTGCAAAATGGGACTTAGAGGGTGCTCCCGATGAAGAAAAAATGCTTGCATGAGTCTCATTTTCTGCTTTAAAGGGCTTTTTAACTAAATTCCTGCTTTAGCTATCGGAGGAAAAACCTTCAGAATAGGACAGTGGAATTTATTGATGCTGTACACCGTTCTATGGGGGTCCACTATGTAGTTCTAGAAGGCTATAAGGCCACTGGTGGTGTCAGAGCACTATTGTAAGTCATTAATTTCTAACCTTTCTTAGATCTTATTCAAATTTATCTTGTAGCCTTAGTCAGATGTCCATCACAAACAAAACCGTGCATTCACAGTTTCATCCAATGACAATAAGGCTTGGGCTACACAGGGAGCTCAACTTCTCATTGATTTTTTGTCTAACCAAGGTAAGTATAATGACTTATAATAACTATGTCAATCTAACACTGATAAAATATTATAGATAAGGATCCAAAAGAGAACAGTCAGTCTGATGAGGAGGAAGAGAAAGCTCTAGAGGTTACAGTGGATGTGTTGGGCCATCCAATCCTTCCAATATGCCATCCTGTTCACCTAAAGTCATGGCAAGATGTCGTACGTGAGATTTTTACCAAAGCATATAGTAAGTTTAATTTTTCTTATTTAACTATATATATTCTGATTACCATTAGTGAGAGTCACCAAGCGCGACAAGGTCCATGTCCCTTGGCTAGAGCTGAGCAGAATGCCAACAAAGTATCTTGATGGAAACACCATTCCTAAAGACTTTAAGATGTTGGACCCGTCAAAGTTAACCAAAACCATGATTGGCCAGCTTTGGGACCACTGGTCTGAATGGGCAAAGGCCAATCTGCCCATTCTTATATTTATCAAGGCCCAAGAGCAAGATCTGGGGATCCGTGCTAGGTATGAGGCGCCTTTAGTTGGCTGAAAAAGGATAGCAAATGGACATCTTGAGGTTGGGTCTGATGACCAAGCCAGTGATGTTGAGCCACCCCAGCAAAGCATCCTCGTCTCTTTAAACAGTCAGCTGTCCCTGAGGAACAGAGTCCTACGGCAAATAGTGGTGACAAGCTACAGTTTCTACACAGCCTATCCTTTGACCCTCCTACAAGACTTTATTAAATGGTGCATTAGCATTGCCAGTTTCTGTAAGTCCTTTTTTGCTTCATCTTTCTGAATTTATCTAATTACTCTCATATATAAGTCCTCCCCTCAATTATCTTCCTTGGCTACATTGCCAAAGCTCTGCTTACCTGCTTAGGTGTCTTGGGAGTGGAGCAAAGAGTATCTTCCTAGTGATATTCATGCCAGATGGCGTGAGTTTCCAGCGGCACTGGATTTGCTTCAAAAGCACACATTTGCTGATCACGAAGAAGGTATCTTGGTTGTTCTTGGTCTTGGTTTGCTCTTGCAGGAGTGTTGGAGGGCAGTAGAGGTGGAGGATGATGATGAAAGTGCCCCAAAATTCCTTCAAGAGTCTCTCCTTGGTAAGAAAAGGGCCAGTCAAGTTATTAAGGCCATCAAGGAGGTGAAGAGTAGGTTGCCATCACTGAACACTAATGATGAGAGGCCAAAGGAGAAGAAGCAAATGATAGTGCAGATGGGGAGAAGGCTAAAGCTGGTCAAAAGAAGCCTACAAAAAAAATGCATCCTTGCACCCCTCCCTAGTGCCATCTACTAGTAAAAAGTCTTTTGGCACTCAAGAGGAAGACAACAACCCTATCAAAAACATCCGAAGCCAACAACAGTGCAAGCCCAGCAAAAAACTTTGTGGTTCTGACTAGGTATGAGACTATTCATATACTTATAATTATATAAAGTTGATAGTGTGGCTGCACTTTCACAGATCACTTGGGCATATAAAATCATGCTACTTGCTCAATCCTTTACCCATCAGAGACACATTCTTATTCTCTTATTGGACTTACTATCATATTTTGATACTTGTTTGTAGTTAATCATATGTCATGCGTCATATGAGACAGTGCTTATGTCAAGATTTGCCACCTTATTTCTTGCCTATAATAGTATATGTTATGCTATCAAACATTTGTATGATATACATAGTAAGTGTGATCACACAGGTGGTATTGGCCGATCTTACCATATTTACCATGGTTGGCCAATACCATACCTACGTAACAAGTGTGATCACACAGGTGGTACTGGCTGATCTCACCATATTTACCATGGTCAGCTGATACCATACCTACATAGCAAATATGATTCACACATGTGGTATCAGCCAATCTCACCATATTCACTATGATTGGCCAATACTATACCTACATAGCAATTATGATTCACACATGTGGTATCGGCCGATCTCACCATATTCACTATGGTCAGCCGATACCATACCTACATAGCAAGTATGATCACACATGTGGTATTGGCCGATCTCACCATATTTGATATGATCGGCCAATACCATACCTACATAGCAAGTATGATCATACATGTGGTATTGGCCGATCTCATCATATTTGGTATGGTCGGCCGATACCATACCTATGTAGCAAGTATGATCACACATGTGGTATTGGCCGATCTTACCATATTCACTATGGTCGGCCAGTACTACATTCATGTAAAATATATAACCACCATATCTTACTATCAACTACCAATGCAATACTGTTCTATCATTCTAATCTGAGAATACAACATTGGGTGGGTCAGCCGGACCCACATATACGTTCCCTTGGCCGACCATCGGGTGGACCCACTTTCATGACCATTTGTACATGTCGGGTGAACCAGATGTACGAGGGTTTTTGACTGAATTATGTGCAAAATCAATCATGTAATCAGATCAAATCAAATCTGGGTGATCTAGCATAAGAACCTTATGATAGAGCATGATCTTTGGTCTTTGGGCAAGCAGGGTGCATAGCACGTGGCTCATTGATTTTCTCTTTCTGCTATGCTGCTGCTTGCCCCTATCACTATCTGCTTGCTTGTTTTCTTTTACCCTCCCACTGATCCCACAGAACCCTTATGAAGCTTTCTAAGCTAACTCTCTACCCATCACTGCTAACTTTGCCCTTAACCTACCTCAAGAATCTAGGGCATTACCCATTGCAAGTTCAGCAGCCACATTCCATACTATAGCACTTGTTTAACACTCACAGGCACAGTCTGATTACATAGGGACCCTATAGAACAACAGAGTTCTCTTGCCCACCTGTGCAGCTGGCTCTCTTCCCATGTCTTGGCCAGGCTGGAAAGCACTACATGCTTTATCCACTCTGTAGATACACTATACACTTTATTCTGGATAAGATAGCACTATTTACTCAGTGCAATTATAACTAGTCCAATCGTGAGATAGCTAAGCAATAACCAAAGATAAGCTAGACCGAAATGGCTTTATATTGCATGTATTACCTGAGTGTGTTGTCTTAGGTGCTTTTGGCTGAATTGAATGATGATACCACTTGTTTCAAGGCCTCTATTGGTTACCAGCTTGATATGACCCCTTTTGCTCTCCCATACCTTTGACCATCAACCAACCCATTTATAGTCTTATAGATATTGACCAGCTTATGGGAAACAAAACTGGTGTCCAGATTCCTCAAGTTGTGTAAAGTGGATTACCTATACCCTTGTCCTGCATATCATTGCCCTTGTTCTGGCTGCCATCTCCTCTCTTTTTCGGTCTCCTTGCTCATGTTAGAGATTTCTCCATGTTCTGTTTCTCTTCATGCATCTCTAGCCTTGGTGCCACCATAATTCTACTGGCATTAATTTTTGACCTTGCCTTTCTCTTCATAGCAAAGCCTCATATTAACTCTACAGTGGGCTCAAAAACCATTGCAATGTTTGGCCATTTTTGACTGGGTGCAATATAGCACTTAACAGAGTGGGAATTGCACTTAGAGTTGGCAGGGTAGAGTAAAGTACTTAATCTTGGCTTTCAAATGGTGTTTTGATCATATGATTTGAATGAGCAGTTGTAGAGATATAACCATTTTAATCTAGGGTTATCATTGCAATGGTTTTAAAGCTGTTGTGTGCAATGTAGTGCTTGATGGATGGAGAATCATGCTTAGTGTAAATACAATTAAGTATAGTATTTGATCGTGGCTTTCTAACAGTGTATTAATCATATAATTTGACCAAATGGTTGTAGAGATATGCCCAGTTTAATTTGGTGTATCCATTGTAACAGTTTTGTCACAGTTTTAAAGTATTTGCAATATAGTGCTGGACTGAGTGAGAATGATGCTTAGTGCAAATAGGGTTGAGTATTTAATCTTGGCTTTCTAATGGTCTTTTAACCATATCATTTGATCCAACAGTTGTAGAGATATATCTAGTTTAATTTAGGGTATCCTTGTAATGATTCTTAGCCATTGTAAATATGCAATATTTAGAGTGTATCAGTACTTTATTAAGTCTACTTTGCTTTAAGCACTGCCCTAACCCTTTTGGACATGCCTTTTACTAATTTATGATACTTCTCAACTGCTAACTTCTCCCAGTTTGGCTTAATTCTTTCTATAACTTATAAATCCCATTAAAAGGGCTTTTATGCCCTGTAAGGCCTTCTTTCAAGAAAACCTTAGAAGATTAAGTGCTTTACTTGGCCTCATTTATGCTAAGCACCATTTTCAATACATTAAGCACTACATTACAAGCACTTTAAAGCTGTCAAAAAGGCTATTACAATGGAAACCCTAAATTAAACTGGGCATATCTCTATAACCATTGGGTTAAATGATGTGATTTCAAGGCTGTTAGAAAGCCAAGATTAAATACTTTACATTACATAAGCACCACTCTCACACCATTAAGCATTAAATCATGTATTTACATATTTACAACAGCTTAAAAACCATTACAATGAATGCCCTAGATTGAATTGAGCATATTTTTACAACCATTGAGACTAATGCTTAGTATACATAAGATAAATAAAAGTCCTTAATCTTAGCTTTTCAATAGTCTTTTAACCATATCATTTGACCTAATGGTTGTAGAGATATGCTTAGTTTAATCTAGAGCATTCGTTATAATGGTTTTTAAGCTGTTGTAAATATGTAAATACATGATTTAATGCTTACTGGTGTGAGAGTGGTGCTTATGTAAAGAAAAGTATTTAATCTTGGCTTTCTAACAGCCTTGAAATCATATCATTTAACCATATGGTTATAAAGATATGCCTAGTTTAATTTAAGGTATCCATTGTAATAGCCTTTTTGATAGCTTTAAAGTGCTTATAATGTAGTGCTTAATGTATTGAAAATGGTGCTTAGCATAAATGAGGCCAAGTAAAGCACTTAATCTTCTAAGGTTTTCTTGAAAGAAGGCCTTACAGGGCATAAAAGCCCTTTTAATGGGATTTATAAGTTATAGAAAGAATTAAGCCAAACTGGGAGAAGTTAGCAGTTGAGAAGTATCATAAATTAGTAAAAGGCATGTCCAAAAGGGTTAGGGCAGTGCTTAAAGCAAAGTAGGACTTAATAAAGTACTGATACACTCTAAATATTGCATATTTACAATGGCTAAGAATTATTACAAGGATACCCTAAATTAAACTAGACATATTTCTACAACTGTTGGATCAAATGATATGGTTAAAAGACCATTAGAAAGCCAAGATTAAATACTTTACTCGACCCTATTTTTACTAAGCATCATTCTCACTCAGTCCAGCACTATATTGCAAATACTTTAAAACTGTGACAAAACTGTTACAATGGATACACCAAATTAAACTGGGCATATCTCTACAACCATTTGGTCAAACTATATGATTAATACACTGTTAGAAAGCCACGATCAAATACTATACTTAATTGTATTTACACTAAGCATGATTCTCCATCCATCAAGCACTACATTGCACACTTTAAATAGTTGGATATTTACAACAGCTCTAAAACCATTGCAATGATAACCCTAGATTAAAATGGTTATATCTCTACAACTGCTCATTCAAATCATATGATCAAAACACCATTTGAAAGCCAAGATTAATTATTTTACTCTACCCTGCCAACTCTAAGTGCAATTCCCACTCTGTTAAGTGCTATATTGCACCCAGTCAAAAATGGCCAAACATTGCAATGGTTTTTGAGCCCACTGTATCAAGGGTGGTAGTGCAACCATGGGAAGTGCCATATGGATGATCTTCATTGCCTGGGTTCTTCTATTCTTTTTAGGCTCCTTCTATTCTCTCATGCACTGTTGTATCTGCTGCTGTCCATGTGATATGGAGCATGAGGATAGAGGTATATGGGTACCAGCATAATAGACTAGACTGATGTATGAAGAACAAATACAGCTTTATGCCATTAAGGCAGAAGCTGACCATAAGGCTCTACAAGGAAAAACTAAGATGAGATTGCTGGCCTTTCTGAAGTATGATCCCAAACAGCTCACTGCTGATACTAAGCACAAAAGCCTGACACATGTTTCATACTAAGATGTGCAGTATGCCACAGCCCTGATTGGCACATGTGCAGTAGACAAGTATTACACAGTATTACACAGCCAGGAATAATGCATACTCACTAAGGAGACAGCCAACTGTATCATTTGGATGTAAGCAGCAGATGGGCTATTTTCATATGCAGCAAATATTGGGCTATACCTGTCTAATTATTTGAGTCCCATGATTATACCAGCCATACTGTAAGGTGTGCATTGAAGCCATGCATAGAACAGAGCAGCATAGCAACTCGGAGTGCCTGTCAGCCACAACTGTACAGTATTTCCTTATTTGTCCATCAACAAACTCATTGCCTTATTGTTCACCCTCTCTTGATCATCACTGACCTCTCAACCTCTAGCATAAGACAACTATGAGCAAATGGAAGATGATCCCAGTATTCTCTCTTTCTCTCTTTTGCTCATGTACTTCTCCCTTTGTTTGATGCTCATACTTGCAGAACTGCTGTCCACAACAACTCTCTTTTCCTCTTTCATCTTATCCCCCCCATCTCACCTTTGATAACTTTTTTCATCTTGCAGCTGCTATCTTAGCTATAGTATCAATAGATATCAACATGAGTGACTTTCAAGTAATCTAAGCAATTATTCAAGTCTCCTTATAGGTCCATTGAATGATACAAAGAGATGAAGACTGCTCTTGTTATAGACTGATCCCATTCTAACTCAAATCAGTGCCCTATACTTAGATTCCCAGTTATCATTACGCTCTACATTCTTGGCTCTAGCTCAGAGTTCACATATTTGTACCAGTTTGCCAGTTGATCCATGTTACATTGTATCTTACAAATCTGAGATTCGTTAAGGTTGTTGTTCATTACTATACAAGACATTAAACTGTTTATAGTGGCCCACTTGCATCATGGTTTTGACACTTGTGGAAGATGCTATGTTACCTTTTTGATATACTATTTATGTCACGATGAGACTGGGTCTCTGAATTCGAGTTGTTACAGTGACTTGTGATATACTTGTGGAGTGCTGTTGTCTCAGCTCTACTTGTTATGTTGTTACTTTCTTGATTGCTTTTTTTCTCCACTATGACATCACTGCTACCTTTCACTTTGTGCTATAGTAACGTCACTCTACTTTATGTTGACAACTCATTCTGCTTGTTATATAATCTAGAGTACTTGTATAAATAGGGACATGTTTCGATCAAGAAGCCTTAAGCTTCTCTTGAATCATATTTCCTGAATTCTAACTTCTTTGCACCAACTAGAAGGGTTTACTTCTAGCTTTGCTCTATTACCCAAGCTTCAGATACACGACACCTAATCTTTGTTCATTGAGACAAGTCACTGTTGAAAGAATCAATCACTTCCTCTTTATTGTCACTGACTTAGGAAGGATTACCAGATTAAGGAGGCATTACACACATCTGCCAAGAGGGCACTAGTTCAGGGAATTAGTGGAAGGCAGTAAATCTCTACACTGTCTAGAAGATGAAGGACACACGTAGCATTACAAAGATCCACTGGCGTCTATAATAGATAGGAGAAGTCTGATACTCTCAGAGTTAACAAGATCAGCAGAACCAGAACTTTATATCTTGCATACAACCCTGACAAGGCTATTGCCAAATATGCTCAGGACATAACAGCTCTGATTGGTGGGCTTAATGTTGACTCTACTGCATTCTTACCTTTAAGTTGGTCATGATCATAGACCTCTTTCACTATTACAAAGAGAACATCTTTGTGATGATAAGAACATGGGCATCAAACTCTGGCCATCCAAGGAAAATATTGTGAGTTTTTTTTCTTCTCATAGGGTGCTCTCAGCTATATGTTCACACTGGCAAAATAAATAAATTCAGCTGTGGGCCATGGACAATCTTGTTAAAGGTGCAACTCCTGAAGATGCCTTTGGGACTGCATTTAGGACTTACAGTGTGAAGCTACTGCATAAGATGAGAATCAGGTTGGAGTGGAAGTATGTGTTATAGGGTCTTTTTGACTTCAAATCTCAGACAGTGCAGATACTATCCTTCTCAGTTATTTCTACTAATTCTAACTTGCTGATACTATTTTTATTTTGTCAAGTTTGAAAGTTTGCACCCTCTGATTAGTTATATGATAGTACTTTTGCTGGCCATATTTTTACATACTAAAAGCACCTGAACAATCAGTTTATCCTTAAGCATAATCACGTTAGGGACATGTTCCATTGATAGACCATATCCTCCCTCAGCATTAATAATCACTTTATTACATATAGGGGGCATGCACCAGGTTTTCCAGCTTTGCATTTATGCCTCATGGTGCCTTAAGATGGTCTACCAGCTATGATGGCACTTGCACCTGCTCTTAGGAACACAGGGCCCATGGTGCCTCAAGATGGTCTACCAGCTACAATGACACTTGCATCTGCAAGAACACAGAGCCTATGCCCACATCAATCAAGCAAATGCTGGTGAAAAGGCAGTACAACTGCATAAATAAGATGCATCTGGGGCTTAGGTGCATGGTCAGGTATGTCTGTCAATCTATTCTAACTGTATGATTTCACTAACTTACTATAGGACATTTTATTCCAAGGACTGGTGCCTTCAGTTGGTGACCTCAATCATGACTTTAACTCTCTGGACACAAATGTATTATAGGTACAGTATGTCTATTTGTTCCCTTAAACAAGGAAACAACTAATATGGTTTTAGGCATATAAACAAGAAAAAGCAGTGCACACAGAGGTTAGTTCTATAGGAATATGCTAATGTCCAATACTAACACTACCATTTCAGATATTAAAAAGGCCACATTCTTTCTGTAGGGCACTGCAAGCAATCATATTAACAAACTCAATGCATTCTGACCCACTTCCCCCCCTCTTCTTTCTAGTTCATCCCTCTTAGGTGTTTCACCAATGATAATAGCTCTGCAGAACTTTGGATGCAATGGCATGGAATTTACAATTAAATACAATTAGATAGATTGTGAATTGCTAGGATTTGATCTCATTAAATAAAAACAAATTGTATCTAATCAAAGAATGAAATCAAATGAAATCAAAGATTTGGTCTAATTTTAGATCATTTGACCAGATTTAAATTCATTTGATATGATTCAGATAATTATTTGATATGATTTGCATTTTAACTAACTAAACCCAAGGAGATTGTTAAATTTCTTATTAAAACTAATATTTGATAGTATTTAACCACATTTGTTTTCATTTACCTGATTTCTGGCTGAGAGTTATTAGTGAATAAGCATACCTTCAATTGCCTATGTATGGATGGTGACCTAACTGTGTATGATTAGTGACACAACTTTCTGTGAATTTGAGAGTGCCTGTGCAGTGTGACAGCATACAGTTCTTAAGGATAGAGCATAGGAACTTGTAGTTCAGTTTATCTTAAAAGCTAAGGTGTTGTATATGTTTAACAAACTCAACAAAGGGTTAAGATAGGTTCTTACAAAGGGCCTTAATGGTAGTCCCTTGCTTTGCTTTTAAAACTTCATCCTAGTGATTTTGATCAGGCTGAATAATGATGCCTTGCCAAGATAGGCTTTCTTTTGCCAGATAGATGATGATGTACTATATATCTTGTTTAATTTAGGGTATCCTTATAATAATTCTTAGCCATTGTAAATATGCAATATTTAGAGTGTATCAGTACTTTATTAAGTTCTACTTTGCTTTAAGCACTGCCCTAACCCTTTTAGACATGCTGTTTACTAATTTTTGATGTTAACTGCTAACTTCTCCTAGTTTAGCTTAATTCTTTCTATAACTTGATAAATCCCATTAAAAGGGCTTTTATGCCCTATAAGGCCTTCTTTCAAGAAAACTTTAAAAGATTAAGTGCATTACTTAGCCTCATTTATGCTAAGCACCATTTTCAATACATTAAGCACTGCATTATAAGCACTTTAAAGCTATCAAAAAGGCTATTACAATGGATACCTTAAATTAAACTAGGCATATCTTTATAACCATTGGGTTAAATGATATGATTTCAAGGCTGTTAGAAAGCCAAGATAAAATACTTTTCTTTACATAAGCACCACTCTCACACCATTAAGCATTAAATCATGTATTTACATATTTACAACAGCTTAAAAACCATTATAATGAATGCTCTAGATTAAACTAAGCATATCTCTATAACCATTGGATTAAATGATATGGTTAAAAGACTATTGAAAAGCTAAGATTAAGGACTTTTATTTATCTTATGTATACTAAGCATTAGTCTCAATGGTTGTAAAAATATGCTCAATTTAATCTAGGGCATTCATTGTAATGGTTTTTAAGCTGTTGTAAATATGTAAATACATGATTTAATGCTTAATGGTGTGAGAGTGGTGCTTATATAAAGAAAAGTATTTAATCTTGGCTTTCTAACAGCTTTGAAATCATATCATTTAACCTAATGGTTATAGAGATATGCCTAGTTTAATCTAGGGTATCCATTGTAATAGCCTTTTTGACAGCTTTAAAGTGCTTGTAATGTAGTGCTTAATGTATTGAAAATGGTGCTTAGCATAAATGAGGCCAAGTAATGCACTTAATCTCTTAAGGTTTTCTTGAAAGAAGGCCTTATAGGGTATAAAAGCCCTTTTAATGGGATTTATAAATTATAGTATGAATTAAGTCGAACTAGGAGAAGTTAGCAGTTGAGAAGTATCAAAAATTAGTAAAAGGCATGTCTAAAAGGGTTATGGCAGTGCTTAAAGCAAAGTAGGACTTATAGCACTTTTCATTGAGATGCAGAATTGTAAAAAAAAAAAATCCTTATACCTTATTACAAATCAGGACCCCAGGACCTAGCTACCTCTTGTCTCTTTTTCTTTCATCAACCTCTCATACTGAGGCATAGGGTCTTTCTTTCCATGGCAGAGTAACCCCCACTACAAATACATACGACCACCACACAATATAATGTTTTTTATATCACACATAGATAGCACACAGCTATCTCCTTTTTATTAGCACCCAAGCATGTATGGTTATAACATGTAGGTACACTTTTGCAGCCACCTCTGTGCCAAGTTGCATGCACTGTGGAATACAAATTTGGATTAAAAAAAAAACCTGTCATGTATGATGAAGAGGAGCCTGCTTCCTATAGCTTTGAGACCAAGGCCATATGCCTGATAAAGGTACAATATAGTGTCTTGTAGATCAGGCTTTTCTTGATGCCTAGGATCTTTTCAATCTCCTTTACTGAGTAATCTAGGTTGTAGTGCAGGATTGGGATTTGGGCCTTTTGATGTCACAAGTGACATTGTGAGAGGGCATTGTAAGTGATTGTATTATTGTAGGTGTTATTATCCACCTACATCAACATGATAATGACGCAAGGTTGCAGTTCTAGGGTCCTGATTTGTAATAAGGTACAGAGATTATTTTTTTTACAATTCTGCATCTCAATGAAAAGTGCTATAATAAAGTACTGATACACTCTAAATATTGCATATTTACAATGGCTAAGAATCATTACAAGGATACCCTAAATTAAACTAGACATATCTCTACAACTGTTGAATCAAATGATATGTTAAAAGACCATTAGAAAGCCAGGATTAAATACTTTACTTGACCCTATTTGCACTAAGCACCATTCTCACTCAGTTAAGCACTACATTGCAAATACTCTGAAACTGTGACAGAACTGTTTACAATGGATACACCAAATTAAACAGGACATATCTCTATAACTATTTGGTCAAATAATATGATTAATACACTGTTAGAAAGCCACGATTAAATACTATACTTAACTTTATTTACACTAAGCATGATTCTCCATCCATTAAGCGCTACATTGCACACTTTAAATAGTTGAATATTTACAACAGCTCCAAAACCATTGCAATGATAACCCTAGATTAAAATGGTTATATCTCTACAACTGCTCATTCAAATCATATTATCAAAACACCATTTAAAAGCCAAGATTACATACTTTACTCTACTATGCCAACTCTAAGTGCAATTCCCACTCTGTTAAGCACTATAGTGCACCCAGTCAAAAATGGCCAAACATTGCAACAGTTTTTAAGCCCACTGTATCTACTCACCTTTCTTTGCTTTCGACAATCTCCCATAGTATCTCTTATTGTGTCCATTCATGAGGTTCAAGATGGGTTACTAGATCTTCTTCTGTGCTCTTACTTCAGCAAGCGGGGGAAGAATGCAGCTGGTTAACATTTGGGAGAAAGGAGTGTCAGAATGGAGGGACAGGTGGATAGAGTGTCACTGCCGTATGTTGGGGCAATAAGACTCTAAGATGAACCAGAGATGAGCTAAGTCCTATGTGACTTAGGTGCCTTAGAGTAAAGAGTATCTGCACTCCTGATACTTTAGGAGGCCCCTCTGTGAGACTAAGATGGTAGAATAACTGTGAATTGAGACAGGAGACTCAACTTGCTGCTACTGGGTGGTCGAAGTGCTTTCTATATACTGTACAAGGGGATCCCAATACTACTAGTATCACTACTAGGAGTGAGTCACAAGAAACACATGGTAAACATGAATGAACAACAAGGCACCAATTCTAATACACACTTGGGGTAATCCCTGGCTGCCTCACAATAAGATAGCTAGAGATTATCCTAAACAACACAACATGTGGCTGGTTCCAGAACTTACGTCAGTCCACAAGGTGGTCAGGCCACCTGTTGTCTTGACTGTCAGTAAGCAAACCTAATTATAACATGTACAACGATCTTCCACATGCACAACCTTGGGGTTAAGGACTAACAAAACCTATAATCGGACAGACCATATCATCATGCCCCTTCTTAGACAAGGCAACCTTGTCATGAGTGGTTTCCTTGAGGGTTTTCTGGTTGGCTAAGGCATGGGCCAGACTGAATAGATTCCTGAAGGTTGTTGCATTGGTCCCGAATGTTGTGGCCATGGTTGAGAAGCTCCCTGTATCTAAGAGTTTTGGCTGTGAGACCAATATCCTTCTCTCGGTGTGTATCCTTGACCAGTGTGTGAAATCGGGTATGGTTCCCATCGAGAACCTGTAAATACCACCTGGGGAGTGGGATGATGGGGTTGTCATTGGCAACTTTGGAGGCATAGAGTTCTGCAATATTGTTACGTCCTGTAGTGTATTCGGCAATAGCCTAGTTGGGGTTTGTACGCGAAGATATAAGTTCTGGTTCCGCCGATCTTGATGACTCTGAGAGTGTCGGACTTCTCCTAGTTAATATGAACATTTCTTGGACCTTTGTTGATGACGCAATGCATGTCCTGTTCTATAGACAGTATAGGGCGCAGACTGCCTTCCAATAGTTCTCAACTATTGCCTTCTCAGAGGACGAGTGTATCATCTCCTCAACTTTGTTAGATGCGTGAGATCTATGATAATCCAAAGATATTGATTAAGTCTTTGTGTAGCAAGTTGTCGCAAGGCTTGCACCCTTGTCGCAGTAGTTTCTGGTGATTCTATGATGATTCAGAGCCTAAGGACTTATTTCTTATGGAGTGAGATAGTGCCTTAGTGAAGTTCTTCTTGTTTCGTTATAGAGATGAGCTAGAAGCAAACCCTTCTAGTTGGCTCAGGGAAGTTCAGAAAAACAGGAAATGGATTTCAAGAGAAGCTTAAGGCTTCTTGAAGTTCTACTGGATCATTTATATACATCCGTATCACTGATTACATAATAAACGCGATATTGTGAACACCTTTACTCATCCCTAAACAGGAAATGGACACTATGACATCACAGAGTCCAGGTTATCAACTACATGGGCGTAAAGTGTCATCAGTATCGTGAAATGACATATAGGTATGGAGTTAGGACTCTGATGGTTGCGTCAGGTTGTCAATACCATACCTATACTCAGAGTAACAAAGTGACAGAGTGAAATGAAAAGCAGATAAGGAATCCAAACTCTAGCGGGTGCGTTAGATAGATGATTCCATATCTTGATCAGAGTAGCAACTGGTGACTTGACACGAACATAATTAATTAACTTATGCGGTAGTGGAAGTCCAGTCCATCACCACATAAGTTAACTAGCGGGCACAATAGCAAACCTTTCTAAATTCGAAGTGGTACATATTTGAGAAGTGTGAGCTAGGGCAGAAAAAGTGGAATGAAGCATAAACTGCGAATTGAGGTACATAGCATTCGTTTGAGCCAAAAGGGGATCAGTCCGTAACAAATATAAGGGGTAGATCGGGGTCCATCTTGGGCAGTGCATCCGGTAACTTGTTCATTGGGGAGCTCTTTAATCCACTTGGCTGGGTGGGCAAGCCTAACCCCAACTGGGATAGTGAATCCTGGTGCTTGTCTCTCATTAAGGACATATCTGTCTGGAGTGTCTTCGAAGGGATGATTGTGGTCCCCAAGTTGCTGCTTGAGTCGTTTAATGGCATACTGAAACTGTCGCTCGAAGGCACAATAGTTCACCTCCCTCTGTTTAATGGTTGTAATGAGTCCGGCAGCAATCCCCCAAAGCGTCTCAACATTGACTGCTTGCTCTGTGTTAAGGAGGGCAGAGATGGTGTTTGGGGAGAGGGGTGTGGGGATGGTGCCTGCTGGGGTTGCTGGTTCAATGGCTGTGAGGGATTGGGTGTCATAGTCAATGTCAATGGATTGTACATCAGAGTTGGGCATTTAAGATCTGTAGGGGTGGTGATATGGGCAGTAGTCATGTTTGCAGAACCAGGCGTGCTTGAGGCTGTGCAACAGTGGGAGGTGGGTTGTCTAATGGAAGATAAACTTCTGGAGTTCAGGGTGGTGTTTGCTTTTGGATGGTTTAAAAACAAACCACTTTTTGGGGTTCTTGTTGAGGTAGTCAATGAGCGGTTTAGATGGAGGATAAGAGATGAGTAGCAGCTTCTAGGGCATTTAGAGGGGAGGTGAATCTGAGACTGGTATGGGAGTGTTGAAGGGAACTGAGGCATCAACTCTTGGCCTTTCATGCCCCCCTTTTTATCCCTTTCAAGGGTGTCTTTCTGTGGTACTCCGTTATCTTATTATTGGCATGAATGTTCTCCACTGGCTCTCATGTGTTGTTGCTATTGGGCCATCTGAGCCACTTGACCAGATATTAGAGCTTTCTAGCCCATCCATGACGTTGATGGTTGATAATGTGCTCCACTTCAAACTCCTTGTTGCCATCAATAAGGTCAGATGGAGACCAAGCGAAGTTAGGCCCATGGATGGCATTCTTGTGATAGGATGATAAGAGGAACGCATGGAACATGTTATGGATCCCTCATGAGGCCAGGAGCTTTATTTGATAGGCTACAGGTGATTACTGATCTCCCTTGTGACCTTGAAGGGCCCATAACGTTTTGGGGTGAGTTTGGTTTTCTAATGGTGGAGTTTCAGATTTGATGCCTTAAGCCAGACCTGTTCCCCTATTTGGTATTGTGACTGAATCATTTGCCCTTGCCTTGTGGCCTTGTTGATGATGTCTATGGCCTGAATCCATTTTGATCGGAGGAGCTTCACTTGGTGCTCCATGTCCTTGTTGTTGGTTTCTAGATTTTCTTCAGGGAGAAGGGCAATTTTGTACCCCAAAAGAACTTGATTGGGTGATAGGCCCATTGTAGAGTTCTTCTGGTTGTTGTGCACCATGGTGGCAATCACCAATCAATGTGTCCAATCATTAGGGGATGTGGATGTAACCAAATGGAGGTATTGTTCCACCCATTGGTTCTTTCATTCAGATATCTCATCCATCTGAGGGTAAAATGCTGTTGATAGGTTCTGGTTCATGCCTAGTTTCTGGGTAAGGGCTTTTTCAAAGTGTGACATGAAGTGGGGATCTCTATCACTGATAATCTTTGTGGGTAGCCCAAACCATCAGTACACGTGATCTAAATATAGTTGGGCGATACCCAACCTGGTGATCATGGTGGAGCAGGGGAGGAATATTGCTGCTCTTGAACATTCATGATTCATGATGGTGAGGATAGCATCTTTTCTGTTGTGTTTGGGGAGTCCTGTGATCAGATCCATCATGATCTGTTTGAAGGGGAGGGTGCCTTCTGGGGTTGTAACTCAAAAAAGTGGGGTTTTCTTTTGATGGGTAAGGATTTTGTTTTGCTGACATGTTGCACACCCTTTAATGTATTGCGTAACCCATTCATTCATCCCTGGCCACTGTCATACTTTTCTGGTCCTTCTGAGGGTTTCATCTCTTTTCAGATGTCCTGCCAGGGGGTGATTATGTGTCATATACATGAGGGATCTCTTGGTTTGTTCCATGGGGGTCTGTTTCATAGAGGCCATTCTAATAAACTTTTCTGGTGGGAGAACGGTGATCCCTTGGTTATCTTCTTTCCCTTGGTCCACACCTGGTGGCCTGGATAGGGCATTGGCAGCAGTGTTGTCTTTCCCTGGGATGTGTTGGATAAGGTAGTCATATTCTTGGAGGTCTGCATGCCAATGTGCTGTTCTTCTGTTGAGGTTCCTAGGGGACTTCCAGTATTGTAGGTTCACATGGTCGGATAGAATGACAAAGGGGTGTTTGGTCCATCCTAAGTATTGTCTCCAGTGGGTAAGGGATTTCATCATAGCCAATAGCTCTCTTTTGTAGATGTCATAATTTTTTTCTGTAGGGGTAAACATGTTGCTATAGTATGCCACTGGATGTTGGACTGGTTTGCAGCATTTGGTGAGGTTTAAGGTTTTGGGTTCTCCCTCTTGTGAGAGTATGGTGCCCATGCCATATGCCGAGGCATCTGCTTGGAGGTAGAATGGTTTTTTGAAGTTAGGTTGAATTAGGACCAGTTGCTTGCACATTCTTTCTTTTAGTTCTTAAAAGGCCTGTAGTTGGGGCAGTCCTCAGTCCCATTCTATAGTTTTCTTTGTTAGGTATAGTAATGGCCATGCTATTTCTGAGTATTTTGGTATGAAATAGTGGTAGTATTCTATAAACCCTAGGAATTGGTAGTGCTTTAAAGTCTGGTCTGATCCCGGTTTTTTTCCATTTTTGGAAAAGACCGAGACCAAGACCAGTCTCTATATTATCAGCTAGCCTAAAAAACCAGACTGGACCACTCTGAACTGGTCACTATCGGTCTGAGAGCAGTCCTAAGACTGGTCTTACCCAGTCTAATTGTAGACCAGAGTAACCAGTTGAAACTGGTTTTTAAATAGTCTTGACCGGTTTTTCATCTTAGTAAAGCATACATGCAGGTTTGATATATATATATATTCTTCTATTCCATGGTTTAGAAACAAGGTACAGAGAAGTGACATGCTATATAACAACTACAGCAGCCAAGAACCTGTACTGCTACCAGCCAGACCACCTATCTAAGGGCCGGGGAGCTTGCAAGTTTTGAGGGGGAGGAAACCACTTGGGAAGGGGTCGTGTAGGTTTTCGTGGAACTTATAAATTAAAGGGAATGTCCAACTAGGTCTTGTCTTCATGGACCTCGCACCGCTAAGTCCGCAGAAAGGTGCAGCATTGTCAGAAAGGAGAGAAAGGTGGGCTGTAGTGAGCCCGGTAATTCGCAACACGTTCTATTGTGCACGGCCACGCATGTTTTGAAAAAGTTGTAGATGGAGCCGTATTGGGTCTTTTGAGGTCCTCCTAAAATTTCTAAGGCCGCGGAGATGTGCAGCACTCACAGGAGTGTAGAGAACTGGGATGCACTGAGCTGTGCTGTCGTACCAAAGAAAATCTGCCATTATGTAATGTGGCTATTGTTTCTGCTTCACCGGGCCACTTTCCTTTCACTTTCACGTGCTTCCTTTCCAAATACAGAGCTGAGTGCAGCTCAGTCCCCCCAGTCCTCAGAGTGCTGCACATGTCCATGGCCTTAGAAATTTTAGGAGGACCTCAAGAGACCCAATATGGCCCCGTCTACAACTTTTCAAGACATGTGTGGCTGTGCACGATAGAATGCATTGCGAATTACTGGGCTCACTACAGCCCACCTTTCTCTCCTTTCCGATGACGCTGCACCTTCACGCGGACTTAGTGTTGCAAGGTCCATGAAGACAAGACCTAGTTGGACATTCCCTCCGACTTATATGCCCCGCAGAAACCTGCACAACTACCTTAAGCATATTTTTTTGCTGTATTACTTATCTATCATCCAATGTACTTTATTTTCCCATAATTTCACTTTCTATGAGCACAGTCAATATATTAAGTATGAGAAAGTAAGGGGATATGACAGATGGACTGAAAGTCCGGTCTAGGACCAGTTTTAAAAATGAAAGAGATTCAGTTGGACCGAAAATAGAAATTTCCCTAAATGGGATAACCGAGACTAACGGTCCGGTTTCCACCAGTTACAGTCCGGTCCAGTTTCCGGTCTTTTTCCAGTCCATTAGACTGGACCTTAAAGCACTAAACTGATGTGTGTATACTATATTGATCTTACTGGTTATCTCTTAATGTTCTTATAGATGAATACTTTATATATTACCTAGTATCTAGTCTTAGATATGCAGACTAAACACTCTTATAGCATTATCTTATCTGCACCCACTGCATCCTATCTATCTGTATATAAAATATAAGTGTTTTTCATCCTATAAATCAATAAACTTCTTCTTCCAGCTACATATCCCTATTGTTAAGTAAATCCTCCTTAGTATCTATGATCAGAGCAATGTTAAAGCTCAGTTTCTCCATTAGGAAGAAACAATTGCACACTTCTTATCCTCTTATCACTGGCAAGTGAGGGATTATTGCAATCACAAATTTAATCCCCTTAACATTGATAAACCTCAGAGAAGAGTCTCCTTTGTATTCACATGACCAGAGAGAATCATGTGAGATGTGAAGGAGATCAGTATCCAGAGTTAAGTATAGAGAAACCAGAGTGAGACCTAGTTTATTGCCATTGTGTCAAAGATGTATAAAAAAATAAACCTTAGCAAGTTGTACTTTGTTATCTAATAGAATCTGAAGTTAAAATAGTAAGCAATAAAGGAATATTAAATGTTCACTTGTAACATATCTTAACATTACAAGCAGTTTAATGCTTTTCAATGGGTTTCTCAAGTTCCTTTTAGGCACAGTAACAGTTCTGCCCAGTAGGTATATGGAGCTTTCTCTATTGACACACATGAATTTCAGTCACACTTAGAGTGATATTCAGAAAGTCACACAGTACCTTTACCTTGCAGTCTTAGAGAGGATATGGTTCTTCTTCCCTCACATAGAGCAAGAAATACAATAGGGGATTGATTTCAAGAGAAGCTTAGGGCTTCTTGACTGATTCTAGATGATTTATATATAGTGGGCTCAAAAACCATTGCAATGTTTGGCCATTTTTGATTGGGTGCAATATAGCACTTAACAGAGTGGGAATTGCACTTAGAGTTGGCAGAGAAGAGTAAAGTACTTAATCTTGGCTTTCAAATGGTGTTTTGATCATATGATTTAAATGAGCAGTTGTAGAGATATAACCATTTTAATCTAAGGTTATCATTGCAACAGTTTTAGAGCTGTGGTAAATATTCAACTATTTAAAGTGTGCAATGTAGTGCTTGATGGATGGAGAATCATGCTTAGTGTGAATAAAAGTAAGTATAGTATTCGATCATGGCTTTCTAACAGTCTACTAATCATATTATATGCCAAATGGTTATAGAGATATGCCCAGTTTAATTTGGTGTATCCATTGCAACAGTTTTATCACAGTTTTGAAGTATTTGCAATGTAGTGCTTGACTGAGTGAGAATGGTGCTTAGTGCAAATAGGGTCAAGTAAAGTATTTAATCCTGGCTTTCTAATGGTCTTTTAACCATATCATTTGATCTAACAGTTGTAGAGATATGTCTTGTTTAATTTAGGGTATCCTTGTAATAATTATTAGCCATTGTAAATATGCAATATTTAGAGTGTATCAGTACTTTATTAAGTCCTACTTTGCTTTAAGCACTGCCCTAACCATTTTAGACATGCCTTTTACTAATTTTAATACTTCTCAACTGCTAACTTCTCCCAGTTTGGCTTAATTCTTTCTATAACTTATAAATCCAATTAAAAGGGCTTTTATGCCCTACAGTGGGTAAAAAAACTGTCCCAATGTTTGGCTATTTTGAAAAGAATGACTTGTAACAAATCAAATAAATTATCAAATAATCTGAAAATAATATATGTGATAGTATGTCATATCAGCTTTCAAATAAGCCCTAGATCATGTGATTTGGATAAGAAGTAATGTAATGCTAAGCAAAACAAAACAGCCTACCATTAGGACAGTTTTTTAACCCTTTCTAATTTTTATAAAATTCTGTAGTATTTCTCAAATAGAGACACAAATACTTAAGCTAATAGGCTAAAACTTTGCAGAGAGATAATATAGCATATAATAAGCCCAAATCAGGTATAAGCAAGCAAAAATAACTATTCCTTCCTTACTTATAGTATCATTAATACTCATTACTTTTGTAATACTTATTATATATTTACCCCTTTTAAAGTGTATTTTAAATTTGACCAATGGCTGAAATAGTTTTGTATTTAGTAATATTTGCTAATATAAGTGATATAGTGTTAATAATGCTGCTAAACTTGTTTAAAAGCTTCCTTTTTTTTTTAATAATATATTTTTAGGTCTTTTTAATAAGATACAGTTATTTAAATAACTTTTCAAAAAGCAAAAATATAATCTTATTAACTAAATCCACTACTTATACTACTTATAAGTAAGGGATTATAGACTTTATTTTCCAATAAAATTCCTTTCCTTAATGATATTAATAAATCTTTCAGATAAAATATAAAAATTCAGACTAAAAATAGCTTTAAGTACTTTAATTAATTAAATAAGACTTAAGTAAACTCTATAGAGTCACATGACAAATATAATAACTCAAAGCTAAGTGATTATAAGTAGTTCATATTAGAAGTTATACTTAAAAGCAAATATAGCTTTATATTAAACATATTATACCTTGGTTTTTAAGGATATAATAGGTCAATTTAATCAAGTGAATTATATACTTGCTATTTTGAAAGCTATAAGCTATCTAAATGGTTATGAATACTCAATAATGTTAAAAGTATATAATAAATAAAGAGAAAAGAGGTCTTTAAATAACTTTTAGCAGCATTATTAACACTATACTATTTATATTAGCAAATATTATTAATTATAAAAACTATTTTAGCTATTGGTCAAATTTAAAACACACTTTAAAAGGGGTAAATAGTATAATAAGTATTACAAAAATAATGAGTATTAATGATACTATAAGTAAGGAAGAAATAGTTACTTTTGCTTGCTTATATCTGATTTGGGCTTATTATATGTTATATTATCTCTCTACAAAGTTTTAGCCTATTAGCTTAAGTATTTGTGTCTGTATTTGAGAAATATTACAGAATTTTATGAAAATTAGAAAGGGTCAAAAAACTGTCTCAATGGTAGACTGTTTTGTTTTGCTTAGCATTACATCACTTCTGATTCAAATCACATGATCTAGGGCTTGTTTGAAAGCTGAGATGACATACTATCACATATATTATTTTCAGAGTATTTTATAATTTATTTGATTTGTGACAAGTCATTCTTTTCAAAATAGCCAAACATTGGGACAGTTTTTTTACCCACTGTGCATGCTCTCATACGTGCTGATGCTATCACTGGACTTCATGTAATTGACGACTTTCCATCATTTATCTGTGACTCCTATGAATATGCCAAGAGGACCCACAAAACAATATGCAAAGAACGCGTTGCACAGCAAGCCCAAACCTTCAGAGAGGAAGTCTATATGGATGTTTGGGGACCTTCTCCCACTCATAGTGTCGGGACCTGATCCCGGTCCGCTCGCACACTCATCCTTTCCTGTCGCCTCGCCTTCCATCTCGGGACACTCAAGTCTTCTCGTTCTTTGTCCTGAAGAAGTAGTACCCGATTAGGGCCGGATACGGGACTATATGCACCACTGTAGATAGCATATAGGTAGCTGCCTGGCGTGTATGAGCCCCATCGCTCTTTGCATCACGCCAGGTCACACCTGTTACCTGTCTTGTCAGGTTATGGGCCCTGCCTAGCCTGCAAATTAATCACACAACTCCTTCGTCACAAAAAGCTCCTTCGCGCCCCTGCTATGACCAACGACACCACACACCGAACTGAACTCCCCAAGCTTGCCGATGATGGCAAAGAGAATAACTATGGGAGTGGAAGATCAAGTCCTACCATAAACTCCGGGAGTGGGACCTCCTTAAGTACATCGAAGGTCCCGAATCAATCCACCTGTCATCCCTCCCCTCCGCGAGCGTCAGACCTACCACGGAGTTGATGATGACGGACACCTGTCCACCACTCATGTCCTTGGCAATGCTGTCGAACACCAACAAGCTGTCACCGCCGCAAAACCATGGCTCACCGGGAACAACGCCGCACTCTCTCGCATCGTCGCCGCCGTCCCTGGCAATCAGCTCCACTTGGTCGAGCATGCTCAATATGCCAAGGAGGCATGGGACAGTCTACGCTCCGTCTACCAACCAAATAATTCCCTTCGTGCCTCAACGCTTAAGGGACAAATCATGACCTACCGCTGCACACCTGACCTCGATGTCGCACAATGGTTGGACGACATGCAACGCCTATACAACTCCCTCTGCAGTCTTGATGTCGACCGCATGACAGACCGCGAGTTTGCCTTTGCCATTCTAGACCTCTTGCCACAGGACAACGGTTGGCGAGACTTTGTCTCAAGCCTCCGCACCAAAGTCCGCGACCTCGAGGCCCAAGCACTCCCAATTCGCTCCACTGTGTTCACCACCATCATCCGCGACAAGTACTGGTTCCGCCACAAAGACGATTTGCAATCCACATCCAGATCTTTTCTGCACGCCTAGATGCACAAAAACGTTCCAAACGACCGTGACCCACTGAGTTCATGGCCACCTCGTCCTCGCCTAACCCTCCCAAGCGTACACGGTACTCCGACCCTACCAAAACAAACTCACGCTGTGCGAACTCACACTGCAAGTCGAAGTCTGGCCATGACACCGCCGACTGCTTGGCTTATACAGGGGCGAAAGCCGGCCAATACCCCGAGCGGTGGAAAGGGCCTTGGAACATTCACCTACCCGAATCCCAAAGAACAGCAGCCAACAACTTCCCACCAAAGTCCCACCCCGCTCACAAACGTTGGTATGGCCCCTCTGTCAACCAGTCCACTACCACAGACACGTCAACGGAACGTTGCACGACTGCACGCATCGAAGAAGTGCCGGACACACAAGCAAACTCGGCCACATTGTCCAATGCCGACATCTATGCTTGGAACACCCTTACCGACAACTCTATCGCCCAGGCCACCCTCCCGTCCTTAACCCAGACATCCCCAAAACAACACCTGCCACCACGACTCTGGCGCGAATCGCCATGTCTTCCACGACCGATCCGCCTTCGAGGACTACGTAAGTGTAGCGCCGATCATGGTCAAAGGCTTTGGCCACAACCTCTCCGCCACTGCCATAGGTCGTGGCACGGTTCGCCTGGAAGGACGCTACAAAAACACCACTTGCACCATTCTCCTCACAAACGTCCTCCACATTCCCGCCGCACGCACTAACTTGATCAGTGGCGTCCAACTCGACAAAGCTGGGGTAGTCTCCACCCTAGGGCATAACTCCATCACAATATCCTCCAATAATAAACCCCTCATCAGCGGGTACATTGTCAATGACATGTACCGCCTTGACGTCACCATCATACGCCCAAACACTGCCTCCCTCGCCTCCCGAATCGCGCCCCGCAGCCTCGCGTCCTGCATAAACATTCCAAATGAGACGCCGGGTTTTTACACCGCCTCATGGGCCACATAGGCGTAAAAGGGCTACGACACGCAGTCGACGGACTCCCCCATGATGACTCCACCCACCTTTCATGTGATGTCTGTGCCCGCGCCAACATTCGGCGCTTCCCATTTCCAAACTCTTCTTCTCACCGTGCCACTCGACCACTGGAACGCATTCACTCGGACATATGTGGGCCACTCCCGCATTGCTATGGCAACTTCTCCTACTTCATCCTCTTTATTGATGATTACTCTCGCTTCATCACCCTATTCCTCATGAAATCACGCGATGAAGCCCTGTCTCTCTTCGTCCAGTTCCAATCAGCTGCAGAAAACTTCTGCAAAGAAAAAATCACCTTTCTCCGCGTAGATAACGCCCCAGAACTCATTCATGGCCAAATGGAAGCCCACTGCAAATCAAAGGGGATCACATATGAAAAAACAGTCCCAGACTTGCCATCCCAAAACGGTGTCGCCGAACGAACGAACTTGACCCTATGCAGCATGGCACGTGCCATGCTTATTGATGCGAACATGCGGGACTACTTTTGGCCCTTCGCCATCCTTGCTGCCACACACATCAAGCAGCGTGTCCCCCATGCTGCATTACCCAACAACATCACTCCCTTTGAACTCTGGTTCCGCCACAAACCGAACCTGAGCCACCTTCGGCCCTTCGGCACAAATTGTACTACACGTATCCTCTCCAACCAACAGTCCAAATTCCAGCCTCGAGGTGAAGCCGGCCGGTTCCTTGGCTATGCCAAGGATGCCAAAGGCTACTTAATTTGGGTAACGAACCCCGACAACAGAGGAGGAACGCTCAAGGTCCGAAGGGATGTAATCTTCCACGAGTTCCCCTCGCCCCTTCCTTCGCCCGCCGTTCCCGACGACTACCGTCCTCTGTGGGAGCACATCCCCTTCCCTGACCGTTTGACCCACCAAACCCCTATACCGTACGTCCACGCTCGGTACTGAAACCAACCGTGTGACTAATAATGTCAACCCACAGTCGTGCTTTGACCGACGCCGGGCCCCTTAGGCGATCTGCTAAGACAGACAACCCCACCAATGACAAATTAATGTGCGTCCGTGGTTGGTATCCAAACCAATCCGTGTACTCATAATTACCACCCACAGTCGTGCACCGACCGACTTACGGGTCCCTAGGCGATCTGCTCAGACAGACGACCTAAACAATAATAATAATGATAATGTTGATACACTGTACGTCCACGGTTGGTGACCCACCCAACACGTGGCTCTAACAATAATACCCCGCAGTCCACCAAATGACCCACCTCATACACGCCCGCATCGTAACCCTCACCCTCCATCCAAATACTCCGATTACGTTCCTTCAAACACAATCGTCGACCAATTACTACACCTTGAGGATGAGGAACTTGCCATCCCGCTCCCTGACGGCCCCACAACGGCAGAACAACTGGTCTGCCACATCTTGGAGGCCGACCTTGTCCTAGATGGATTCGCCAACCTCACCGACGACGATGAACGTGACCCCCAACCGTCCGCCACGCACAACGGTCCAAATACTGGAACGAGTGGCTTGCCGCCATGCACGAGGAGCTCGAAGCCCTTAAAGCCAAAAACGTCTACGAGGAGGTAGAACATCTCCCGCCTGGTCGTAAGGCCGTCCAATCGAAATGGGTCCTTGTCATTAAACGCGACAAAGATGGCCAAATCTCCCGTTTCAAGGGCCGCCTCGTCGCTAAAGGATTCACTCAAGTCTTCGGTCAAGACTTCACATTCACCTTCGCTCCCGTGGCCCGCTGGGACAGTATACGGTCCATACTCAGCATAGCAACCATCAATGACCTTGAGCTTCGACACATTGACGTCAAGAACGCCTACCTTAACGCACCACTCGACGAAGAGATCTACATGGTTGCCCCAGAAGGCTTCGGCTCTCGATACTGGCGCTTGCGCAAAGGCCTCTATGGCCTACGACAAGCTGGACGCCAATGGTACATCCTCCTGAACGATGTCTACACAAAACTGGGGTTCTCACGGTGCCAATCTGACTGGAGCGTCTATGTCCGAAAGACCCAACAAAATCTCACCATCTCCGCAACAAGTGTTGATGACCTTCTTATCGCTTCCTGCTCCAAAGCTGAGTCTGAACGTGCTGCCGCCCAACTTAAAGAAAAATTTGCGGTCACTGATGGAGGCGACGCACAATGGCTGCTGGGTTGCAGAATACGCCGCTGGAGAGACAGATGCTTGCTGATGCTCGACCAAGAAACGTATACTGTACAGATCCTTGCTGACTTTGGAATGGAGCACTGCAACGCTGTCAAAACACCTTGCCCTACATTCCGCCTTACCACTGCCATGTGCCCCAAAACAGACGAGGAACGACGTGAAGCAGCAAAACTACCCTTCTGCATGCTGGTCGGCAAAGTCATGTACCTCTCGAACTGCACTCGTCCTGACATATCCTTCGCTGTCCGAGAACTTGCCAAGTACATGTCCAACTACGGCACCAAACACTTTGAAGCGGCCAAACACCTCCTGCGTTACCTACAAGGCTCACGCTCGAGAGGAATCATATATGGAAATTGCCCCAACCCTTATCCAATCTTCACCTCGTTCGCTGACTCTGACTGGGCAATGTCTGAAGGACGAAAATCCGTCTCAGGGTTCTTCGTAATGTGTGCAAACGGACCAATCTCGTGGTCCTCAAAGTAACAAGCAGTCGTCGCACTCTCATCCTGCGAAGCAGAATACATCGCCTGCTCCCACTGTGCCCGTCAATTAGTCTGGCTCCGATCACTGTTTGACGAACTAACATTCCCACAACTTCATCCCACTCCCCTGTATTGCGACAACCAAGGTACTGTGTTGCATGCACACACGATCCGCAATCACACTCCCGCATGAAACATATCGACATTCGTGCACACTTCATCCGCGATTGCGTTAACAGAAAACTCATTGATGTCCATCACATCCCAGGTACGGAGAACTCTGCCGACCTGATGACCAAACCTCTCCATTGATCCATACACAACAAATGGCTCCTCAACGTCTTCCTACACGACAACCTGCCCGACGAACTCACAAACACAAACGCTGTCCCGACCGGACGCGGATCACGGGGGGGTGTCGGGACCTGATCCTGGTCCGCTCGCGCACTCATCCTTTCCTGTCGCCTCGCCTTCCATCTCGGGACACTCAAGTCTTCTCGTTCTTTGTCCTGAAGAAGTAGTACCCAATTAGGGCCGGATACGGGACTATATGCACCACTGTAGATAGCATATAGGTAGCTGCCTGGCGTGTATGAGCCCCATCGCTCTTTGCATCACGCCAGGTCACACCTGTTACCTGTCTTGTCACATAGTCTTGGAGGATGTTGATACTATGTCACTTTTACTGACGATCACATGCATTATACCAGACTCGAAGTGCTTCGCACCAAAGACAAGACTTTTCAAGCCTACAAGTCTTATTCAGCCTGGGCTCGAACACAGCATCATGCATGCATCCAACGTCTTCATTCAGATTGTGGTGGTGAGTACACAAGCAATCAGTTCACTGCTTATCTTCAAGAGCAAGGTACTGAATGCCGCCTCACAACTGCTGATACACCTCAGCATAATGGCATCGCAGAATCACTCAACTGTCAACTTATGGAACGCATGCATGTTATCTTGCACTAGGCCAATCTGCCGAAGAACCTGTGGGCCAAAGCTATGCACTTCACTGTTTGGTTAAAGAACCATACCTCCACCAAAGCTCTTGGCAATGTAATGCCTTATGAGCAACTTTACAAGAAGAAGCCCAACCTTGCAAATGTACCTGAATGGGGCCAGCAAGTATGGCTTCATAACCCCTCTGTTACCAAGTTGAACGCTCAAGCACTTCAAGCTTGATGGGTAGGATATGATGCTGATAGCACACATGCTCACCATGTATATTGGTCAGGCAAAAATTCCATCTCAGTTGAACATAACCTCAAGTTTATTTCGCCAACAATCATCGTCAATACTCTACCACCCAGCTACGCATCTACTATGGCATCAACACAAGCTGCACCTCCACCTGCTCTGGCACAAGCATTTGTGCCTGCAGTACAAGGTACTTAAGTATCTGTGCCAGTCAATCTGAATGCTCCAGCTACGACATCCCAGCAACCACTACCAGTCTTCATTCCACCATCAGCACAATCAGTTGCTCCTCCATCCACTCCTACTGCCCAACCTCGTGAAATCGGTGAAGAAGACGAAGTTGAACAAAGCATCACACCACGACACATCACCATCCCTACAGTTCCCACCGCAGGACCATCTGAGCCATGCTGTTCTGGATGCACTACACACGTAGCGGGATTTTATAGACAGCTAGCTTAGGAAGATGATGCTGAGCATTTAGACTATGTTTCTGCGCCGATCATGATGATGTCGTTGCAGAAGCAATAAGCAATCTCAATGATGATCCCACATCACTTGCTGAAGCACAAGCACAAACAGATTGGCCTCAATGGAGAGAAGCAATGGATCGCAAAATGGCAATGCTGGAGCAAGCATGTACATGGTGCATGGTACAGCATCCAATGGATATGAATATAGTAGGATTAAAGTGGGTATTTCACATTAAGCACAAGGCCGATGGCAGCATTGACAAGTACAAAGCACATCTCGTAGCTCGAGGCTTTACTCAGGTATATAGCCCGGATTACTTCAATACATATTCTCCAGTTGCAAGGCTTACAACCATTTGCCTTATCCTAGCAGTAGCAGCACATTACAACTGGGATATAGAAAGCTTCAACTTCATAGGCACATATCTAAATGGCGAACTTGATGACAATGAAGAAATCTATATGCAATCTCCTTCAGGTTATAATAGTGATGCATGTACTGTCAAACAACTTCAGAAGTCTCTTTATGGACTCAAACAAGCAGGTCGCAAATGGTATGATACCCTTGTACGCACCCTTACAAATTTAGGCTTCAAAGTAACCAACGCCAATTCGGGGATGTTTTATACACGCGTTGAAGGGAACATACTCATTCTTGCAGTTCAAGTTGACAATTGTATCCTCACAGGCAGTTCAAGTGAGTTGATTACACTTTACAAGGCAAAGCTGAATGCCTGCCATGTGCTGACTGATCTAGAGCTAGTTCACTGGCTTCTGGGTATCAAAATCACTCACGATCGTGCTGCATGTACCATATCCTTATCATAATCTTCCTTTATCGACACCATACTCTCCTGCTTCTCCATGACTAATGTGAAACCCTACAGCTCTCCCATGGTTCCTGGAACCAACTATAATGTGAAGGATTCACCTTCTACCCCTGATGAAATTGCGTGCATGCAATGTACCCTATATTGACAAGCTATAGGCAGTCTAATGTACACTGCTGTTGCCACCCATTCTAATATAGCTTTTGCTATCTCTATCCTTTCACGCTTTCTGAATAATCCAGATAATGTGCATTGGGAAGCGGTGAAGTGTATTTTCCACCATCTCAAGTTCACTGAAGATTTCTCACTGACATATGGTGGGGAACGACATGATCTTGAAGGCTATACGGATGTGAATGGTAACACCTAAGAGGATCGACACGCCATTTCAGGGTATACCTTCCTTATCAATGGAGGAGCTATTTCATGGGGCACCAAGAAGCAAGAGCTAGTAACACTATCTACAACTGAAGGAGAGTATGTCACAGCTACACACGTAGCAAAAGAGGCCTTATGGCTTCACAAGCTATTCAATGACATTCTACCTCATCTTCTACATCCTCCTACAACTTTACATTGCGACAATCAGTCAGCAATCAAGCTAGCTACAACAGACAACTATCACACACGTACAAAACATCTTGATTAATGTTATTATTTTATTCGAGATCTAATCAGCAAAGGCGTAATTAAACTATGCTACTGTCCTACTGAAGATATGATAGCTGACATGCTAACAAAAGCTTTACCTAAATGGAAGGTAATGGCTTTCTCTAATGCCCTTGGCCTATGTTGCGCTTGTAGGGGTGTGTTGGATTAAAAGCCCTTCGGGGCATGGCCTTTTGACTGATTCATGGCCTCTTATCTCAGATGTAATTATATTTCTTTACTTTCTTTTCCCTCCATCTCAAGGACGAGTTCAATCTGTCTATATCAAGCACACCATCTAAAGGATGAGCATGTATGTAATTGTGATTAGTATATTATGATGTTGGATTACTGTAATGTCTCCTATCTTAGTAATACTTGTATTCTCTGTAGCATACTTATAGTCTTAAGGGCTTCACTTATAGCCCCTGAATGTATTCTTTTTCTTTTGCACCTTTGTGTGCCCCATAATCTCATCATTCTCTCCATTGAGGCCAATCTGTTTGTGCTTGTGCTTCAGCAAGTGATGTGGGATCATCATTGAGATTGCTTATTGCTTCTGCAATGACATCATCATGATCGGCGCAGAAAACATAGTCTAAATGCTCAGCATCATCTTCCTGAGCTAGCTGTTTATAAAATCCCGGTACACGTGTAGTGTGTCCAGAATGGTGTGGCTCAGATGGTCCTGTGGTGGGATCTGTAGGGATGGTGATGTGTCGTGGTGTGATGGTTTGTTTAACTTTTTCTTCTTCACTGATTTCACAAGGTTGGCCCTCTCTGGGGTTTCTTCGGCCACTGATCCTCTTTGGGATTCTTTGGCAACTCATAGATCTCCTCGCTTGGTCCTATCTTTAGGGCCTTAGCCTCCTTATGCTGCCTTTCCATTGCCAGCATGTGTGCTCCAAAAGTTTGTGTCATTGCATCGTTGCTTGCTCCTAATCCCAATGTGTTCATCAGCATCTCAACACTGGGCTTGGCTTCTTGCCGCTGCTATTGTTAGGATCGGTGCATGTGTGCTTTGAATAGCGATTGCAACATTGTCCAAGTTTGGCAGCAAGTAAATTGTCTGAAAATGAGTGATAGGACAATGGGGGATGATTAGCAGCTGTCCAGCAGGTGCTTGTCGCTCGGACCATCAGTGCCTCTATGGGGCAAAGAAATAGGGGCTTCATATAGAAAAAGAATCGCATGCTCGATAGGGGAAGGGACCCAAAGGGTACTGCAGTGACCGAAGAAACTGCAGAGAGGATCAGTGGCCATGTAGAAGACCCGACACCTCAAATTGCTGACGCTTCATCCAATAAGACCCAGCAAAGACAACTCCTTATATATCAGGGGACAACAACCACTATAATGCTTGCATGGGTGCACTTTAGAGCTGATGAAAGATGACCATAGGTCGATGCATCAAGAAAAGCATCCAGAATCAAGTTTTGCTGAAGAATATCAAGGACCACACTTCTTGTTACGCCCTGTGCGTATTCTGGCGATAGCCGTATAATCTGTTTGATATGGATCTGTCTAATGCCACTTATACTTGATAAGCACAAGCTGGTGCTTGTGAAACAACTGGAGTTGTTTTAGTTTCTTCTAGAGTTCTTCTTCATAGGTAGAGTCGTATCAGTAGAGACTCTTCGCTATAATACTGTAGTAGGTAAACCCTATTTAATCGAGGTTGGGGCTGTAAAGTTTATCCTCTGATCAATATGTGTGGCAAGTTCTCTTCTAGGGTGGGTTTGTAATGATATAATTCTACAAGTCTCCTTTGATACAGTAAGTATAACTCTAGTCGGTAACAAGGTCTTCTAATAACCTCTATGACCTTTGTAAGGATGACTTAGTTGTTTAGTAGTACCTATTACTAAACAACAAGGACGTCCTTGAAGGCAATGTTGTAGTAGTCAGTTATCACTACAACACCGTCTACAAATCATAGGAAAGGTTCTAACAAGTGATCGTAACCTTTTCCACGATAGGGAATGAAATCGAAGAGAAGTCAAATATCCTCCTCGAGTCCAATCTCTATCCAAAATTTCTTCGGACTTCTTTGAGGGTTCTAGTCAAGAGATGAGCTAAAGGCTTTCCCCTTTAGATGGGTCTGAGTATGGAAAGCAGGGGATTGATTTCCAAGAGAAGCTTAAGGCTTCTCGACTGTTTTTAGACGGTTTATATACATGATAAGAAGCTGTGGAGTACTACGCGAAGTAGAGGACTCCACATCAGAGTCGAGTCACAATCACACAACCCTACATCACTGTAGGGAAGTTCCGAAGTCGAAGCACATCTATGAAACAAAGAAGCACAGCGACAACAACACGCAGAAGGGAGCTGAAACAACGCACTCCAAACCATGACGTTGTCGTATAGTAATACACGGCAACATGCATCTATAGTATGAGTCATCAAAGCCAGACCCTGTCTGCTACGAGTCAACACATATCTGATAGAAGGGACTTACACTAATACGTATCCACTTGTATGAGTATCAGAAAGAACCTCAAAGTGTATGTAATTAACTGCCCTAAAGCAAGCCAGATAACACTCTATAGATAATCATAGTAATGGTCAGATCTCTACAAGACTCTAACTGCTAAATAAAGGGGTTCGGTGACTTGGTACCATATAAGGGTTTTGGGTGGTTTTACTATGAGTCATTTATCAGAAGATGAGTCACACCGTCTAAGGGTGTATGGATCAGAGGGGCACGAGTCAATGATACGGGTCACGAAAGTACATAATTGTTCACTCTTCTGCATACTACTGGTAGTGTCCAATAGTAAGGCTCCGATCCAATCTAGTAATGAGTCCTTTGCGTGTAACACTTCTATTATGTAACATCTTCTCACATATGAACACAACGACTCATGAAAGCAAACGTGAAAAAGGACATGCACCTTTTTTTCCTCAAAACAACCCTTCTGACCTACAGCATCACACTTGTGGGGGTGTGTTGGAATATAGGATGTCCGAGTGTAACGCTTTAGAGTCTGATTATGATATATGACATCAGTCCTTTTTGTGTATTTAAAGGAGCTCAGTAGGAGCCCTAATATATATGCTTTTGCACTTCATGCACTCACACACTCCTTATTGCATTGCTCGTATACAAATGGGGGCTTCACCCAGCCCATGGCTTAGTTTATTTTAACACTAACATTGCAGAGACCTCTTGTTATAACATCCCTGTTTATTCTTGCCCTAGATCATGCCATGAGAATCTTGCACCATGATGGTGGTTGCAGTTCAAGGAGCCCCCTCAATCTCTAAGTTAAAGTTCTGTTATGTAGTGAGAACTGATTAAACAAAGCTTTTGACTTCTTGCAACATTGATAGTTTAGGCAAGAGCAGCCATTTGTAACTATCAAAAGCATTATGCATGTTTAAGTCAACTTAAACAATATTTAGTAAGCAAGCAAAAGTATTAAGTATCCTCTATATTATAAATGACGGGGGACAAGTCAAACCACATGGCTTATGTCAAGATCTTGCGTTCTGATTGGCCAATAATTGGAGACAAAGAACAGACGTTCACGTGGACATGGTATATGAGTCACAGATGCTGTCTAGCGTACATTCCTCAACCTTCGTGAATCTTCCTCGAAAAATGTACTGTATGTTTTATATATGCTTTGAGTCACAATGGTGATCAATTCATTTTTCAGGTATCTTCTTTTGCCTTCGTGAACCTTCGCGATCTTTACCTCTGCTGAGTATATAAGGATCGTGATTTTTCTATCGCTGCTCCCAATCTTTTCTTGTGAATTGTGATCGGTCAGATTGTCCACTCAGGTACGACCTTTCATCTACAAGGATGCTAACTACTTTGTCAGATGCTTCCCATTGCATGACAGCCTTACGAGGATCCCCCACCGTGCCATGACATCAGCCAGATGGTTGTACTCTGTCCATTCTGTGGTGCCTACCACTGGATGGTGGAGAAGGTCAAAAACTCACCAATGCACAGACCTGAATTTACAACCTGCTGTCAACACGGTTACATTTATTTGCCGCTCCTGCCCACCCCCCCTCCGTTCCTTCGTGGAATTCTCGAGAGCGATGATGCCAAAGGAAAGGAGTTCCATTCCAACATCCGCCAGTATAACATGGCTGTCACCTTCATATCTCTTGGTGTTACAGACGGTCAACTGTTGTGGAGGGTGGGTCTTCCGCATTCAGGGCGAACTGTACCACTTGATTGGGTCATTGCTGCCTAATGAAGGGAAACCTCCCTCATACACCCAGCTATACATTTACGACTTGTGGATTGCGTTGGCACAATGGATGAATCAAAACGGGCCGTGCAAGCCAATCTCAACTCGAACAAATACAGAAACAAAAAACCAACTCCCTCTAACAATACATATGTCTCTGTTGAGGGCTTTCTAGATGACATCGAAACAGACACCACTGGACACGCAACGCGATTTCATGTTTCTGTTGACAACATTAGCTTTCTTGGCAGAGCAATGTTTCCGCCATCACCGGCAGGAGGGCAAGGTAAGCATGTTAGACCATTTAAAGTGATTGCATTAGCGCTAATCCTGTTATGACAGCGCCTTCGACACCATCTCGGTCATCCAGGTTCAAATTCAACTTTGACGCTTCATCACCGGTGTCTGCTTCTGAGACATCTGGGCCCAGTTCTCCTTCAACCACACCTACACCACTTCCTGCCACAGGAGCATTGACACGTGCAGAGAAGCACAAGAGATAGTCAATTGCACAGATACATTGCTACTTAGCCTAATATCCTGCTATGATTCTATACATGTATTAATTCTGACCATGCATAGCATGGGTAGATGCTAGTAACAAAACAAATGTTTGATCAAGTTATACCTACTATGAACATGGAAGCTTAAATATTTACCTCTAAGGCAGTATTTATAAAGGGTAAGCTAAAGGGGTATTAAGGTCTCTATGTAAGATACCACAGGACTACTTTACCTCTTCTAGTGTACTGGTGTGCTGCACAATGTAAGCATAAATAACATAGAAATGTTGTTTTGACCCTATCACCATACAATCTGATGACCTGTAAAGCCTATGAAGTGTATCTTTGGTTTCCTAAGATATATCTTTTGATGATTGCTGAGAGGGTGTTGTATAAACCAAACTGCTAGTGGTATCTGAGCCTAGTACTGGCTTGGGTACAAGTGTTAGTGGTATACAGTACTCAGATTTTGGGATAGGTCTAAGGAAGGGATGTATTTATTATGACTGAATGGGTCAGAGTGCTGATCACATAGGGTCTCATTGTCAATAGGATCATTATAGCTTAATTCTTCTATCCTCTCACTTGTATAGGATGGAGTTGGAGACAAAAACATCAAGCCATTTCCAATTATATCTGCCTTAGACCTGAGCTCATGCCTATGGTAGGATGCTCCTATGCCACAAATATACAGTAACCTACTCCCTCTGTTGAAATCGGCCTGAGGCCTAAGCTTAGGCCTATGGTAACACTCCATAGGACCATCAATATAACTCTCTCTAAGTCCAGACCTATGGTAGATGTAGCACATGAGTTGTGTTATAGTTGCAACTGTATCCCCTCCTTTCCTAGGGAATGGAAAAATGAATGCATAAGAGACCATAATTCAGTGTTATAACATCATAAGGTAAAGGTGTAGAGTGGAGAAGTGGGCCAGCAGGATGTGAACCATGCATTATAATGTAGGTGAGCAAGAGACCACAATTGAATGTTTGAATGTTATAATGTTGCGAGTGAACTGGCAGAATGTGAACCACACATTATAATGTGAATAAGAAGATATAACAATTAGGTATTATAACACTGTGAGAAAGAAGGGCAGCAAAGGAGTGGAGATGGGATGTGAACCATGCATTATAACACAAATGAAGAAGAGCCTTGGGCATTGTAATGTCATGAGGATGGGGCCACAATGAGATGTTATAATGTTATGCTAGCATGTGAAGTTGTGAACTGGCAGAATGTGAATCACACATTATAATGTAAATGAGGGAGAGACCAACATTGAGCATTGTAATGTTGCAAGGAAAGGGCCTATTGCTAGTAGTGAGTATATTATAATACACATTACAATGATAGGGGACTGTGGGTGTCCTTAAAAACAAGGGTAGATGTTATTACATTATAATGTGGATTATATATACAACATTATAATGGTGCTACATGGATTGTTGATAGGGTGCTTATGCTTGTTGTAGAAATCATAAAGTCAAGTGTGACTATAAGGGCAACTCTACTACTGTGCTATTTTGACTGGATGCCATGGGGTGTGACAGTGTGACACCAGATGTACCTAGGCCAAGCAGGCCAATAGGCCATGATCAGGCAGTGATGTGTAATAAGGCCAAAATTAGGCCATAATTTAAAAAATTTCTGGAGCATACAACAGTATAGTTTTACATGCTTGTCTATTGTTACTTCCAACTCTTTTTTTGATTGTTTCATGCTCATCACCTGCCCTTTAACCTCCGGTACAAGACTATGCAAACAAATCTGATCCCTTTCCACCATCACAGCCATCCTATTCCTCCCCTTTGCTCCAGTCTCACCCACTCCTTTTTAAATTTGGATAATGAAAATCAGTACTAGCCTCAACTACGCAGGAACAGTATGCCCCTTAAATACAGTCCTTGGCTTCGTCTCTTAGCTACTAACCTTTTTTTTGACATGCTTGTACATTTGGCACAGTGTTATCATGACATGCACATTCATTTCTGGAGATTTCTCTCATTGGCTTAGGCATTTAGTAGGACATTTCTGATGTATCTAAGTAGCCATCTTGCTTGTTGAGGATGGTATAGTATCAATTTTACATCAAGCTCCACTGCCAGCTGTCTCAGGACAGGTTTCTTCTTTCTCTATCTTTGCTGCCTGCCTAGCAAAGACATGCTCAAACTCACTTACGCTATGGTGCTACCCCACAATGCATTAACACATTATGCCAGAACCTGCTCTCATCTCATATGAACACATTCCAAATCATCTCATTGGCCCCACATCTGATAACTTTATTCTCCCACAAGAAACAATCTCAGTTGCTGCCCTGGCTGGCTTTAAACTTGTATTGTTCCCCTGCTCACAAACAAGGAGACACTCAATAGCCAAGTTTACCATCTCATTAGTGCCAACGAGTCCAACACAGAACTCTAAAATAAGGTCCTTCAGAGCTTAATCCTCCCCCCTCACTGTTCTCCAGCACTTTGTTAAAAACAGTCTTGAAGGCTCCCTCTCTAACAGCACTTCTATCACCTATGAAGGCCATCACCTCTCATGGGCTGTGCTTAATGTTTGGATGGTCTTGGCCACCATTTACTGAGTCCAGGGTTGTTGGGACAAAAGCTTGAAGTGGATATGAAGGCAGGAGTGAAAGAATGGGGTCTTGTACAACAGAGTGGTTAGCTTGCTGCAGAATGTTTCTTAGGAAGGCATGGTCCAGGGGTTTGACTCAATGGAACACTGTCCCATCTCTATGATTGCTGCCTACCTGTCCAATGACTGGCTCAGTGATAAACATATGCATCAGTTTATAGAGCTACTTGAATGACATCTCCTTTCCAATGCAAGACACACAGGTGAGACATATATTATGGAACCTTGGTTCTCAACTCATCTCTCCCAGTTTGACAACTTCCCCAACCATCCATTCTTAGAGCATATTGGTTAAGATCTTGCATCAGGACGTCAAAAGCACATTGTCAGTATGCAGAACATTGGTGCAAACCATTGGATCACCTTCATTATCAATCAACTCTTGCACAACTTCTATAGCTGTTGGTGACTCTTTCAAGAAATCACATCCCTCCTTCATCAGTGCAACATTGCAATGGGCCAAGAGGCATATGAAGCATACATATAATCAGACAACAATTCCACACACAAAGCAGAAAGATGGCTTTTCATATGGGATCCTCACCATGAATGCAATCAAACACTATCTTGATCCCAAGCACCACCCACTAGTCAGCAGTGCTTCTCACATTCTGGCAGGCTCTCAAATGAGCAGAGCTATTGACATGATCACTCACCACTTGGATTTTGTACACCATTCCTTCCACTCTTGCATATAACTTATTGAGGTTTGTTATAGCTTCTATTTGAGGATCAAGACAAGTTCATGGACAATGGTCTTGATGTGGTTAGCAATCCAAATGGCAAGAGCAAGGACGCTATAGCCATACCCTATCCCTTCAAATCAGTTGGAACAGGGACATTAACCCACACTGCATCCTCTCCTAAGTCTCACCATACCCTCTTGCCTGTGTCTGATACTATCCATCCTTTAAAACTGTTGGCTTATCTACCTCATCTAATGCTGATTTGGCTTTCAACTTTATCAGCACAAAAAAAGGGCACCTTAAAGATTGTAACAGCTGCACCTGGCTATCTAGACATGTCAAAATTTGTTATCAAGACACCATTTAACAAGTGGGTGAACAAGGATGTAATGGCTTCACAAAAGCAGCAGCTGATGCTAAAGGATCAGCGAGTGGAAATTGAGGAAATCAAGCGGGATTTGGAATAGAGAACAGTGGTTAAAAAGTGAGCAGGGCAAAATGAGTAGCAAAAAAAGCATAGAGCAAAAATAGTTGAGAAGGAGATTGCAAGGGGAATTAGAGATGATGACAGAAAGATAAAAAAGAAACAAAAGGTCAATGAGATCAATGTAGCATCTTTATGCCTTCATTGCTAACATCCTTAACAGACTATGCATGCCAAGCTAAAACCCATTGATGACACTCCTGCAGTAAAGCCTAATGTTGCTGAACTGTCATGATCAAACTGTTAATTTAAGGAGGATGAACACTTGAAGAATAAGCAATGTGGGTGGAAATGGAAAAATGTGCCATGCAAGTCAAAGTGCACAAACTGGCAGGCCCCCCTTTCTGTGGCCACCCATTGATGCTGTGGCATGAAACTCCTTTCCACAGTACAGCCCTACTGAAATTGTCCATCGTCTCCATCGTAAGAACTATGAAGTTTACACATGCCTACACCCACATACAGTCTAGCAATGGTTCTAGGAGGTCTGGCTTCCAGGATAACAACTCTGGAAAGATGAGATACTGAAGCATGTTGAAGCAGGAAACAAGCCACCAACAACAATCACAGAGCACAGTGTTTTGGTAAGTAAATCAGTCTATTTGTGTGACATTCAACAAACTAACCTTTGATTGCTTTCTAGCATCCATATCCCAACCTCAACAAAGCTATCATTAGCAAACTACATTGTACACGTGCTGTTGGTGTTGCACTTGCATTAGCAGACATCCAGGCCATTATGATCTCCATGATTGAGATTTACACACCTGAACTCTTTGCTCAAAGAGCAAAAGATGGCAGTCACTTTCAGTGTTCTGAGTCATTTGTGCAATCATACCTCTGTGGGCACCATTGGTTCACGCATCATTCAACACAAGCAGCACAGAAGGTTCTAGATGATGCAGTGAAGCAGTGCAAACAGTCATTCTTACATCAGGCAAAAGCCATTTGTGATGACAGAATACCAGCAGCTCTGCTCACCCTTTAACTTGTCACAGGAGAGTCTCACAGCCCAGCTGCCTTACAAGTGCTAAAGTGGCTTCCAAAGATGGATCCTGTGTTCTAAAGAATTCTCACAAAGAATGATGCCACAGCTCAAAGGTAGAAATCCAGACTATGATGGTGTAGAAGACAATGACCCAAATGAAAAAGACTCTGCCTCAAGTATAAAGATTACCATTCTATTCCATCTGACATCCTTTGCAACCACATTCTTCATGATGATATGACCAACATGGAGGTTTTAAGACTGTAAAAGGTGACATTGTCCTATCATCAATCTCTGAGACTATCAACAATGATACAGGCACACTTGAACACAACTTTGAGGATCTTAACAGGGATGTACCTCTGCCGCAGGACTTACCCAATAACCCTTTAATGCAGGAGGCAGTAGATGGTCAGGTGCCTGTTAGCTCAAAGTGATCTAGATGGGCAAATGTACTATACTTAGGGATGTTTTAGGAGAAACACTAAGGGTGGCAACTCATTTCTTAATTTCTTGTCTATTTGTAGATGCTGCTGAAATAAATTCACAACAGTCTAACCACAAAAATAAGTGGAAATTGAATTTTTTTCAGTCAGAGGTTCATAGGCCATGATGGGACTGTGATCTGTGACAAAATGGTTATAGGCCATGCATGGAGGGTCTGTGACATGTGACTATGGCATCCAGTCAAATAGTACAGTAATTGCATAGTACACTTGGTACCCTTGTTTGCAACTGTGCCCAACAAACCCAAGCATTGAGGCTGCACCAGGGCTATCAGCTAATGCAATCACAATGATAGGAATTGATCAGTGTATCTCTATAGAAGTAGAAGTGTCAAATATTCTGAGCCCTTTGTGTTGTATAGCCCTGAGATGATAGAGCGATGGGTACAAATATGAGTTAATCTCTTGAGGTTTATTGGGTTCAGAAACAAAGACACCTAGAATACAAATGATTTTATGTACCATAGACTAGGGTGAAGATTATGGATGATTCAATAAAGATCCAGCAGTTAGATGCTTTGTTGTAATATAGAATGCATCATCAATAGAAAGCTGTAGTCAATGTTATCTTTAGTAAATTGAACAGAAGCCTAGGCTCACAAGAGGTCATGCAAGCATGTGGTGTTGTCATAGGCCTTCATTTGGCCATTGTGGGTCCTGAGATAATCTGAGATCTTGATAAGCCTCTTCTTGAGATAGTGTATCTTCATAGCTACTTGAGGCAATGCATAGAAGGACTGAAGTACTGGGCCAATAGGAATCATTGTAAACTGTTATCAAGGTTGTTCATTTGCATGATATTGAGGTGCACTGCAATACAGATACAGAATGCTTCAAGATCTGAGTATGCCTGTGAAAGCAGTGCAACTGGAAGTGCACATATTATGTCTGGTAGGCATGACACCAGATATCTCCTTAACAATTTGTTTCATCTGATCAAAGGACAGGAATTCATTATCAGGATAGGCTACCATGTCAACCTTTCATATGGTTTTGTAGTGATTATGAGAAGTATTCATTAAGTAAACAAAGTGCCATATTGCCTTCACAAATAATTCATGTAGCACCATTATAATGGTGTACGTATAATCCACATTGCGACGTAATAACATCTGCCCTTTTTTCCAAGGACATCACAGTCCCCTACCATTATAATGTGTATTATAATGTACTCACTACTAGCAATAGCCCTTCCTTGCAACATTACAATGCCCAATTGTAGTCTCTCCCTCGTCCGCGTTATATTGCGTGGTTCACATCTGCCAGTCCACAACTCCACATGCCAGCACGACATTATAATGCTCATCATGGCCTCCTCGCAACGTTACATGCCCAAGGCTCTCCCTGGTCTGTTATAATGCATGGTTCACATCCTGCGGTCCACCCTCTGCTGCGCTTCTTCTTCATGGTGTTATAACACCCAATCGTTGTCTCTTTCTCATCCACGTTATAATGTGTGGTTCGCATCCTGCCAGTCCACTCCTCCGCTGCCCTTCTTTGCGACATTATAACATCCAATTGTGGTCTCTTGCTTGTCCATGTTATAATGCGTCGTTCACATCCTGCCAGTCTACTCCTCCAGCGCCCTTCTTCCTTGCACATTATAACACAATCATTGTCTCTTTCTCATCCACATTATAATGCGTGGTTCATATCCTGCTGGTTCACTCCTTTGTGCACTTCTTCCTTGTGATGTTATAACACCCAATCGTGATTTCTTGCTCGTCCACATTATAGTGCGTGGTTCACATCCTGCCAGCCCACTTCTCCACTCTGCACCTTTACCTTGCGACATTACAACACCGAATCATGGTCTCTGTGCATTCATGTTATAATGTACATGGTCCACTGCACATCCAGCCCACATTGCAACTCTTCCTTGCGACATTATAACACCCAGTCATGGTCTCTTGCTTGCCCATTGTTG
>JAGKRU010000083.1:0-48611 GCA_022884055.1 Russula griseocarnosa | reverse complement strand
TGTGTCTAGCTCATCACCCACTTATAGATATACTTTGCCAGGGTATAATGATCAACGAGGAGAAGATACCAGGGGTGGTGCGGTTGGTGATGATCCGACGAGTGTGAAAGCTGGTCAGACCTCAGTCCCTCCACATGTAACAAGAATTGTTCCTGCGCCTGTGGACTCTGAAGGGGATACTCCTTCTGTCACCGGCTCTCTGGGGTAAGGCTAGCTTATACGCCTTACGACAGGGGTAAGTTCCATTCAGGATCCGGGCTTCAGGTTTGTTCTCGTTCGGTGTCTGTGTCGTGGTGATTCCCTTGATCGTCGGCTTGTGAACCTAAATGCATAGGATTGATAGCAGTGCGGGCTGCTTCTGGATTTCTCGGTGTTTGAGCTATTGATACGGATTGTCCGGGGTTTGTAATTGTATCCATCGGCTTGTATCGTTCCGTCGGGCATTCTTGGGACAGTTGGGTAGTACAGTTGAATTAGTTACTTACCCCATACTGGTTTCTCCGTCTACAGGTTCGCGTCTCATTAGTCCAGTCAGGGATGTATTTATATGGCTTCAACTTGGATTGGGAAGCTCCAAGTTGAGTCTCCTGTCTATCAGAATACGAGGCTAGCGACCAAACCACCTCTTTTCTTTGCTCGAGCTCTCTCTACTTCACAAGGGAACCTCTGGTATAACGTACAGAGGCTACGTACCCTTACTCAGATGCATCTAAGGGGCTTAGCCCTTAGCTCTTCTACTTCAAGTACTATCCAAAGTCTATCCCACGGCGGGTGTAGTAGCGGCGGTGACACCTTCAGATCTTGTGCAAAGGACAAAGGATGTGTGCTACTTTATATTCTTCCATTGTGCATATACTGACGGAGCTTGTTTTAGATGCATGTTCGGCTTGTTAAGCTCACAACGCCGTCGGCTACCACCAGTACAGAGGGTAGCCTGACTGGCGACATCGTCCGTGTGCCTAGACGTGAAAAATTCTCGTCGTTGAAAGCAAAGGTATACTGTTGCTGACTTGCCCTTCCCTCGTGGTGGAAAATACACTCAGAACTGGCGTAAGACTTTCGTCCCGAATCTTCTGGCCTGGGCTGGATCCTGAGATGATCTATTCGGTGCTAATGGTCGACTGCATACGGAAGTTGCCAATATCTGGGAGCGTGCGTTCCAAGTATCGGGCTGAAAGACACAGACATGGATATCCTGGTATATGTGGTATGTAGTTATCCATCAACGTCGTCATGATTCAACTCTTGATTTTTCTCTAGTGTGAAAATGCGCTCAATAACTGGCGCAGCGGTGTCGGGAAAGCTGCCCATGCCGCAGTTGCCAAGTTTTTCGATTCTGATCCCAAGGCGTTCGGTCATCGAGAGGATCGTGTTGCATTCGTCTCAGATATCCTGGACCAGATGCGTTTTGTCTATAAACATCTGGATAATGTTGTAAGTGCAACTTAAGTTAAATAAGTTTATCATGTACAGTGGGTAAAAAAACTGTCCCAATGTTTGGCTATTTTGAAAAGAATGACTTGTCACAAATCAAATAAATTATAAAATAATCTAAAATAATATATGTGATAATACATCATCTTAGCTTTCAACAAGCCCTAGATTATGTGATTTGGATTAAAAGTGATATAATGCTAAGCAAAACAAAACAGCCTATCATTGGGACAGTTTTTTGACCCTTTCTAATTTTCATAAAATTCTGTAGTATTTCTCAAATAGAGACACAAATACTTAAGCTAATAGGCTGAAACTTTGCAGAGAGATAATATAACATATAATGAGCCCAAATCAGATATAAGCAAGCAAAAATAACTACTCCTTTCTTACTTATAGTATTATTAATATTCATTACTTTTATAATACTTATTATACTATTTACCCCTTTTAAAGTATGTTCCAAATTTGACCAATGGTTAAAATAGTTTTTGTAATTAGTAATATTTGCTAATATAAGCAGTCTTATGTTAATAATGCTGCTAAAAGTTATTTGAAGACCTCTTTTCCCTTTATTTATTATATACTTTTAACATTATTAAGTATTTATAACCATTTAGATAGCTTATAGCTTTCAAAATAGCAAGTATATAGTTTACTTAATTAAATTAACCTATTATATCCTTAAAAAACAAGGTATAATATGTTTTATATAAAGCTATATTTGCTTTTTAATTATAGCTTTTAATATAAGCTACTTATAATCACTTCTCTTTGAGTTATTATATTTGCCATTTAACTCTATAAAGTCTACTTAAGTCTTATTTAATTAATAAAACACTTAAAGCTATTTTTAGCCTAGATTTTCATATTTTATCTGAAAGATTTATTAATATCATTAAAGAAAGGAATGTTAAAGGAAAATAAAGCCTATAATCCCCTACTTATAAGTAATATAAGTAGGGGATTTAGCTAATAAGATTATATGCTTGCCTTTTTACAAGTTAAAAGTTATTTAAATGACTGTATCTTGTTAAAAAGATCCAATAATATTAAAAATATGTTATAGATAGACAGAAAAAAGGGCTTTTAACAGCATTATTAGCACTTTATCACTTATATTAGCAAATATTACTAATTGCAAAACTATTTCAGCCATTGATCAAATTTAAAACACACTTTAAAAGGGTAAATAGTATAATAAGTACTACAAAGTAATGAATATTAATGATGCTATAAGTAAGAAAGGAGTAGTTATTTTTGCTTGCTTATACCTGATTTGGGCTCATTATATGTTATATTATCTCTCTGCAAAGTTTCAGCCTATTAGCTTAAGTATTTGTGTCTCTATTTGAGAAATACTACAGAATTTTATGAAAATTAGAAAGGGTCAAAAACTGTCCAATGATAGGCTGTTTTGTTTTGCTTAGCATTATATCACTTTTAATCCAAATCACATGATCTAGGGCTTGTTTGAAAGCTAAGATGATGTATTATCACATATATTATTTTTAGATTATTTTATAATTTATTTGATTTGTGACAAGTCATTCTTTTCAAAATAGCCAAACATTGGGACAGTTTTTTTACCCACTGTAGTCTATGATGGTGCTAATTGTGTGATTTAGTCTGGTCGTGGAGCGTTCCGTTCCCACCTCCTTTTGGTGGTGTATTCATATCACCTTCGCAAGGTCTCTACACAGCTTGATAAGTACGGCAACCAGATCGGGGGCTGGCCCTCGCAGCCGCTGCAGTAAGTAAACCCATTTACTTTTTACTTGTACTCAAGTCACACCCATATTTCAATTATCCAGGTTTGTTACGAACAGACCAAACCTGACTCCTTTTTCCGACTCCCGACTCATTGACTCAGCGGTGGACTCGCTCCCCGCTCTCTTTCTTGCCTATTGTGCCTTGGACTCATGTGATAGATCATCAAGCTGTTTGTTTGATGACCCATCACACGATGACGCATTCTCCTCGATGCTTCTAGTAATGAGTCATCAAGAGTCTTCTAATGATGACTCATTACTTGATGACAGAACCGTTCCTAAATTGCTTACAGATGATCCTTTCCCTCTCACGTCAGCCCTGTAGCTGACTGATGATCCACTTACTCAGCATGAAGCACTTCATCACTTTCATGCATTGGGTGGCGATGCCTGGAACCAAGGAGGAGTTCTCATGACGTCTTTGATGACTACTCCTTGACTCTATGCTGATTCATCCCAGGCTGCCTACGTCATAGGCAGCCTGATACGTTCTTCCTTTTGTTCTTGTCTTGTTCCTGATTCAGTACGATAGACCAGGTCCTTCATGACAGAGAGGCCTATACCATAGTTCGTATGTCTCTTGCCCCAGTTGTCTCAGTGGGCTGTTTCCTATTTAAACTCAATGGTTGTACTTGTATTTTCTTAAGCTCGTCTTTGTTACTATAGTAGCAAATACATCGCTTCTATATTCAACTTCACTCAGAGGGACACTTTCCATTCTTGTGCATCACTGCTCCGCAGTCTTATTGACTGCCTTCGAACCCTCTGAATGTTTCACGGCATGTTGCTCTCCGCAGCAGAAGTCCCGAACAATCGGCTCGCGTCTCTCGACCGAGTGAAGCCGTAACAAGGTTGAACGCGGTCTTTGGCTTTTTGAGAGTGGTGAAGATGCGCTCAATAGCGGCCCCAGTCTCGGTTTTACGGAGAACCCCTGGGGCACGAAGGCCCGCGATTTTGTCTCGTCAATGAAGAAGTTGCAGGATTTCCACTGGGCAGAAATAACCAATGAAATATTCGACCTCAAGCTCCTGGGCCGTGATGGGCAGCACATGGTCGACTCAGACGAAGATGACAATGGTGGTGATGACATTGGAGGGACGCGGGTGAACCCACGCGCACGCATTGATATTGACTGGTGAGTTCAACATTCAATGATGCGAAGTAAATGTCTGAGAAACCCTACAGATGAAACCGAAGCTTTTCAAGTTGGGCACTCGCAGGCCCCATGTGTTTGGCATGCAATCTTTTTTACATTAGCCCTCATCTTGTCGTCCTGGTCCTCTGCCAGTGGGTCCGGGCCTGTGTTCTTGTCGGTAGTGAACGTTTGTGCCGGCCACTTGACATTTCTTGTTACACGTATTTGTTATCAGACATTTAATAGATTTGAATTTGGCGTACTCTCACTACTCTGTTTAGTCATGAAAGTCACTGGCATACATGCACTCATTTCCAGAACAATGCCAGAGTTCCATTCAAGAACAAGAATTTCATCTGACACGAGATGGAATATCTACAGCTAGGTATTCCTAGCAATCCTAGGTATTATCTGTCACGCGTCTCCTTAACTAACTAGAGAAATTCGTCACACTTCAGGTTTTACCAAATTGTAGATATCATCTATCACACATCTTTTTAACTATCTCAAGATATTTGTCACAAGCCAGGTTTCACCAACTCCTAGGTATAAACTTGACGACAAACTCTAGTTTTCATGTACCTAGTGCAAGGTATGTCTCTACTCTTAGGTTGGACTAGCAGTACCTAGCGCTACTAACTCTAGTACTGCTAGCAACATGTCAACTTGCTGATGTGTAGAACGGGATAAGTGAAGAGTCCGGCATTCAATAAGGAGTCATCAACTTCAGACCCATCATCGGCATTTCTCGAAACTGCCAACCGCATCTGCGAATCGTACACATGTTTAGTCATAGTTGAAGATGTGTGTGAAAAAGCCAAGTACCTTCCACGTCGTCATCCGCTTCAGCTTTCTGACTGGCGTCGGACAGGTCAGGATCCAAGCTAGTTCGACAAGGTTCCGGACCTATTTGACACATCAATGGGCTTGATGGAAAACAACAGATCTTTGGGGATCTATACCAAAGGCAAGTATGAGCGCCATCAGTACCAGCTCCGGCTTTTTGATTTTCTCGGCTCTGGTTAGCAGGAGATTATACGGAGGAGCGTAAGAAGGGTAAAAATGTCAAGACTGAGTAAGAGATGGTAATACATATATTTACAACGTTTTATTGAAGTTCGTGTGGTGTGATGGGGTTGTTTCCGATCCCGCCCTTCGAATACCAACACTGCTTGCGTGCTTGCTAATACCAGATCAGAAAGTCAGCAATTTAGAATGTATACGGTAGTAGGGCATTCTGAATAACTTATGAGGATTCCTCATAAATAATACCCAAGTTTAGTCCAAGACGCCGCCGCCTAAGATCTCAGACCTGATCGGCTTGGTCTTCGAAGGGCGGGAGTGACAAAAATATTTGAGCGATGAGGTAAACTCTTGGTATGGTAGAGATAGCGCACTTCGGAGGCTTGGGCTCTGGGCGGATTTTCGGAGCTCGGATCACCGCTCAGTGCTTGGCGTTCGTCGGTCATTAATTGGTCATTGGTCAGACACGAGGATACGTACAGTCCAAGGTCTTCAAAAAATGGTCCTCCTACAGTGCGCGTCACTCAAAAGCAGCAACTCCCACGGTCAGAAAATAAAATTCTATCTGCCTCTTCCACAACAAAGCTTTCAAATTTCTAATACTGTAAAAGTATATTAGATGACCATTAGATAGAATCTATCTCAGTGAAATTTTGAAAAAGTGCGATCTGACTGGTTGTGACATCCGAAAAGTGAATTTGAAGCGGAGTTTGTTGGAGTTTCCTAATTGGGTAATCGGCATGTCGGCCTTTATTATTGCCTAACGGCGTTAGGTTGTGCGTTGTTGTTGCACCATACAGTACTGTCCTTCACGATTTCAACGTAAATGCAGTTGAGCACTTACCTCAGATACCTAAGCATCATCACCTTCAACTGTCCCAACCATCCATGACTCAAATATTCAAATCAAATGTCAATCTGTCATGTTCAAGTCACCCGGGCCTCTCCCTTGTGTGCCGTCCAACACTCTCGCTCTCGAAGAATATTTGTTTATCTGGAATTATCCCTTGGCTATTGCAAGGTTAGGCCAAGTATGACTGCACTATAAGGCTAGTGGTACGGTAATATCCTAGTAACATCTTAATGGTGTGTACTGTACATGTGGGTAAAGCGCCTGACACTTTCTGGCCAGGCCAGGACATGCCAGTGGGAAGTGGGAAGTGAGCCTGCCAGCTGCATGGTGATGAGCTGGGAAGCCGGTCTGTGGGGAACAAACACCCAAAACAAACTAAACTTGCTCCAGGGTCAGCCGGTCAGCAGCAAGTCCTAGGGGGTGTGAAGCGCTGCCTGGTATCGCGCAGGTATCCGCGGAGGACCAAACTTTGCAAATGGGTCCGTATATATCCTATGGACTTGGGACTAGCTCTGCTAACGGCGCAGACGTGTGCGGTGGTCCTGAGAATGGCTGGACTGGTCCGGAAAGATGTGGAACGTGGCCTATCGTGCACGTGCGTGCAGACTTCGCAACTTCGCAACCTTGGCCGCACTGGACCTCAGAAGGCTATCCTGAATTTGCTAAGGGCGCGGACGCATGCAGCACCCTCAGGAAGGCAAAGAAGAGCGACACTGAGCCCTGAAGGGGACTCTGCACTGAGAGGGGAAAAGGGGGACTCCTATGATTCACTTTTTGTCTGTATGTAGTTACAGGGTCTATATACTAAGGCTGACAGTCCCAGGAACTGTAGTGAGGGAATAAAGGACTTGAAATACTACAAATGTCCAAGAGACAGTGTTTAGAACGTGTTTAGAACCAACTATTTTGCGCTCCCAAAAGTGAATAGTCACGTGACTTTTAGGTAGTTTCTGAAATTGCAGGTTTACGCTAGTTTGGCAAGGTTTCCTTCCAAATTTTCAATTTCGGGACTCAGAACCTAAAATTAGCGCCTCCAGAGAGGTGCTGCGTCTTAGTGTCTCACACTGTACACGCTATATCTATTGTTATCAGAAATGCTAAGCATTCCTGTTGAGAACTGACAGCGTTGGTGGTGAGCCTCACTGCCGAAGACATAGAAATTGTTTAATAATTTTTTGCGCATGACCATGTAATCAAACCTAGGAACATTTCAGCATCGGCGACCCTTTTAGCAAGGATAATTACACAAATTGGAGCGGCAGCAGATCGAAAATGCCATAAAAACATGACCAAGAGAAGGAAAAATCCAGTATCGTACACATAAAGAAACACGGTGCCATGCACAGTTTGTGACACAACGGAAACCCTCCTGGAAGGCTAGCGGCGTTGATCGGTCACGCCTGTGGAACTTGCTTTTCCATCAAGCTGAGGATTTTATTCAAAGTATAGTCCTTGTCGCCTGAGCTCGGGATGTCATTGGAAAACGTGCGGATATCATTGTGAACTTGGGCAATCTCTCTCGACTTTGCGTAATCTTTAAGTGTGGATACCACGCGTTCCTCAGATATCTCGATCGTCGATAATCGGTGCATCAATATAGTGAGGTCTATAATATATCCAATAATGCAAGCAACGTCGCGAGGGCTATATATGTGTTAAACAGCAAATTTGAGTATGAACTCAGGCAGGGCACGTACGTGTTTTTATAGTCTTCAAAAACCCATTTTGCGGTTGGTACCGCTGACCCAGAACGCAAAACAACGATGCCCTTCGGGCTTGATGCGGCACTAGCAAGAGCCGTCACTGTTGTAGCCGTCAGGCCATCATTGGAGCTACCCGACAAAGTGAGATACAGGAGAAATCTGATTGCAATGCCTATACCTACATTGGGGCACTGGGATTTTCAACTAAATCGTCGATAAGAACGATCATCTTCGCCTTGAAGTCATCGCTAGAAAGGTACTATAGTAGGGAGTATTAGGACCGTAATGGTGGTTGCGACGAAAACAAGACCCTACATCCGAGTTGCGGATATTCCAAACGTAAACGATATCACGGTGTATCACGTCGAGGCATTGCCGAAGTACTTTTCCCGAGAAATCAGTGTTTGAGAGTAACCCGCTCCAGAATTCTGGATTTAAGTGGTCAGAACTAAACAAGACCAGTACAAAGTCCACGAAGAAAGTAGACGTACTAAGGCGACCGATGCTATTACATAACGAAGGCTCAGTACGCGCATTCAAACCTCACTCAATAAATACGCACTCGTTGGACGCGTCAATTTTAATATGAGCATTCAATCTTTGAGCGACGGCGAAGTTGAAGGACCGCGGTTCTGTATGGGAGGCTATGCCCGTTTGTCGCTGTATTTCTGCATCGGTAGCTTGTATCACCCTCTCGATGGTATTTTGGTACCTTGGTTTGGCTACGAGTGACAAGAGACGCGCTATTCATACTACTAGCATCAACAGATATAATTTACTTACTTGACACCTTTAGCGGCACCTCGCCAACTGCCTCCCGCCAAGGACGAGTGCACAGATTTTCGAAGTCCTCGCTTGCTTTCTTCTCTCCGTATTGCCACATTTGTTCTTTGTCCAAATGATCAAAGGAACCCGACGCAGTTGCTGACGTGACAAGCTTGTCATACTTTGTGAATATGATGATAGCAGGTAGTTCTGCATGGTTGCATTTTATACCATTAAACAGATCACAAACCGAGGTACTCACTTCGGTCTTGCGCCATTTTAAAAACTTCCTCTACTCCCGTTTCAATAACACGATCATTAGCAGTGGGCACGGATATGCAAATCCTGAATTTCATGCGCGTCTTGATAATGTGGGATGTGATGGAATACTCAGAACTCACCATATTACATCAAGTCTGTCTTTGGCCAGCATTTCACTCCGAGTCCGGTCTTCAATGAAACGCTTCACTTTGTTAAGCTTTGCATCTTCCCCCGGCTCGAACCCTTCGGAGTCATGCAAGATAAATCGATTGTTACTGCTATGAAGAAGACCAGTATTGATGTCGGCTTTCCCAGGGCGATCATGAGAGACTTCCTAGTCGGAGGATCTAGTCAGCACAGAGAGGACCTGGTGTAACGTGAGTCTTACCGCTGTTTCGACACCAAAGATTTTGTTAATCAATGACGACTTGCCACATCCCGTCTGAAGAAAATTGGATATTGAATAAATATACTACATTCCTGGCTACAAACACAAGAGATTTGATACCTTTCCCAAGACCAATATGCGAATCCTATAGGACGCAGATGGGCGTCTTCAATACTGGGTAAAAAGTGGCAGTGAGAACGGCGCTCACTGAGGACAATCAGCCGTGACAACTTCAGCAGTGGAGCGCAAAGAAGAATTGAAGCCAGGAGCACCGTTGGGGGCTGTGGAAGTGCTGATCCTTTCAGGGGGAACATTGGACGGTCGGGATGGGTCGGGATTATTGGGGCACCTTTGTTCTTAAGGAGCGGAGGGGAAGTGACAGGGGTATCGTTGGGGGTATAGAAGTACCAATGCCTCTATGGGAAATACTGGACGTTTGGGGTAGTTCGACGTCGTTGGGGTTGCTACTGGGGATTTCTGTGTCTGGCTGGTGGAGGGTCCACAGAATCGAGTCCAGCAGAACATTTATGGAGGGAGATAAAAGGATGGAATCGAAATAAGTTCTTCTGGGAGCGAGCGGTACATTCTTCTCTCTGTCCTTCGATGAAATGAGGAGCGCATGAGGGGCACACGTTTCTGTCCAGATGACGTAAGCATACATACCCAACTCACTCCACGTCCATCTCATCGATTCAACATCGAGCACATCATGTCACAGGAACAACTTGCAAACTCCAACAATCTTGTAGGGATTATTCATAACACTCGCAGATTTTCCTCTTTAATACTCAACTAGGGTGTGGAACGCTTTCGAATTTTGGTCATTGGGAACGCTAACGCAGGAAAGACGACCATTCTGAAGAAGGTGTGCCATGCTCAGGGTCGCGAACCAGTTTACCTCAATGTAAGCAAGATGTGCCATCCACTTGTGGCATTGCCAATGCGGTTTACTTCGCTGTTTTGTGTCCTGCCTTAGACCGATTCAGAGTTGGAACCATCGGATTCGGTCTGTATAACATCAACCTTCGCCCTCCAATGATGATACACTCACCATAGTCGTTCAGCGTGGGAAACACAACATCGAACATCAGTTTCAATACTCAACAGCTCATGGCTTTATCTTTCATGACTCTCGCGGGTTCGAAGCAGGTGGTGCTGACGAGCTGAATAAAGTCAAGGACTTCATTGAAAGCAGGGCTAAGAAGGAGCAATTGAAGGATCAATTGCATGTCATCTGGTGCGCTGATGCTTCCCGTTATTTTGCAAAATTTCTGACTTTTGAGGTTCAGGTATTGCTTGCCGACTAGCAATGATAGAGGGATGACCAAAGCAGAGATGAGCTTGTTTGAGAGCGGCACGGGAAATGGTCAGCGAATGCACGTGTCATTCATCGAGGTCACTGCTCATTCTCATTCTCGTCCAAGTTCCCGTTATCGCCATCTTCACGAAGATGGACGCTCTGGATGATGAGGCACGCAACCAGCTAATGTGGGATGATGATGTTCCCCCTGCGAAGATCAAAGAGACAGTGCCTGTCCTCGCAGAGGCCATATTCAAAAAGAGTTATCTCCAACGACTCAAGGAGGTAAAACACAGGCCGTGTCATGTCGTACAGCTGCGTGGTATGTTGCTTCTTGTTCATGGCACAGCAGCCCCCTGACCCACTCGCCATTCAGACATGCACAAAGGGGTAATAATTGTGAAGAGCTGATCGTGAGAACCTCACAGGCCCTCAACCGCGACACTCTGAGATTGTTCTGTCTATCGATACTGCGGAACGATGTTGAGTCTCGTATCAAGCGGGTTATCAATCAGTGAGCTATCTTGTTATCCTTCCTTTATATCAGACTGTGAATGCATGAATGCCCCAGGGTAATCATACCACAGGTGGAAGGTGAGGGAGAACATGGCCAATGCAAGGCAGATAGTCAAATGAATGGGTATCACTTTTCTCAGCTGCTCTCGAGTCATGTACTTTTTCTGAAGAACAATCAAAAACCCTGTTTTGTGAGGTTATGCGTTGTTTTCCACACATGTTGGTGCGAATATGCTCCTGAATGTTGTACCTTTTATGTTTTAATGTTGGCAACATATAGCCTGTAAGTGACTTGATGCTATCATTTTGTCCTTTCTTAATATTCCTTTGATAGAGTGTAAGTGTTTATGCATATATTAATAATGTTAAAGATTAGAAATCATGGTATTTCTACCTTACTTTTAGTTTGTGAGTCTATTATATACTTGTTATCACTTTTGCTTATCTAATTTAATGTGCTTTTGAGCAGAATGTAGGTTTACCTTAAAAAGTATTATTATCATTCTTATCTTTTTCACTTCCTTTTGCTATTTATAGAAAGTATGTTATATTTTACAGTTAAATAGTAAATTTCTCATTTATTACTGATAAATTGTTTTATTATTCTGTTTACAGCTGGTAAGTCTTCAAGCAAAAGTTATTATAATTCTATTTAATGTAGCATATTATTTACTACCCTTATAGATTGTAAGTATAACTTGCTTTATTTTTATTTTTTACTATTGTTTTAACCTTTAAAATGTGTTTAATAGTGGGTAAGCTTTTGCCCTTTGTTTTAATAATGTATGTTTTATTAAAATCTGTATTTACTCTATTGTTAATAGGATGTGAGTGTGTCTTTGCTTAAATTTATATGTATTAACTTATAGCTATTTTTATAAACTTTTAGATGGTAAGTTTTTTGATATTTTATTTTCTTACTATTTGCTTAATTATCTATAAACTCTTTAGGATGTAAGTATATATAATAAATGTATAAATAATTTTTATAGGCTAATAATATGATCTTATTAATTTTAAACTATATAGAATGTAAGTATGCCTATTATTATATAAAACAATTTCTTATATAATTTTTACATTTTTAAAAGAATGTAAATTTTCTTCAAGCTTTAATTGTAGCTTTATTTACTTATAGTTATTTTTATTTATATAAACTTAATAGGCTGTAAGTTATAACATATTCTTAGTATAATCTTTAAAATATACTAATGCTATATTCATAATTATTAAATAGGCTAATGTAAGCCTTTTTTATATAAAGCACTTCAACACACTTATTAAAATAATATATCTACTATAGGCTGTAAGCACTTTATATTAAAAGTTTACTTTAATCTTACTATTATGGCTTTATTTTTAAACAGACTGTATGTGCTATTTAATTATATATAAGGTTAAAGTTTAATAACAATCTGCTTGATTTAATTATAAACAGAAGGTAACTAAAATTAACATTATTATATTGCTTCTTTTTTACTAATTATATTATTTACATTATAGGAAGTTAGTTATTTGCTTGTTTATTATTATAAAGATTATATAATTGATTAATAATGTATAAATTAGAGTGTATGTTTTTTTTATAACTAAAGTAAAAAGAGCACTGATAGCATTTTATCTTTTTAAATATAGGTAGTAAGTCTTTTGCCTTTTTTAAAAATAAAATATCTTATTATAAAATTAACTTACCTTTTTAATAATTATTTGTATAGTCAGTAAGTGTTTTAACCTTTGTCTTTTTCTTTATCTTTTATAGCTTACTTTATATAGTTTGTAAGTTTTTAGCCTTTTTTTTCTTATATATCTCTTATAGCTTATCTTTTTTTTATATGCTATTTTATAGAATGTAAGTTTTTCACCTTTCTTATAGCTTATCTTCTTTTATATACTCTTTATAGCAAGTAAGTTTTTAACCTTCTCTTTTTATTTATCCATATAGCTTATCTTTCTTTATAGTTAGTGAGTTTTTAAACCTTTCTCTTTATTTACCTTTTATAGCTTAATATTTTTTTTATATGCTCTTATAGCAAGTGAGTTTTAACATTTTTCTTTTTATTCTTTATAACTTATCTTTCTTTATATGTTTTTTATAGTTAGTAAGTTTTTAACCTTTCTCTTTTTATCTACCCTTATACTCTATCTCTTTTTATATAATTTTTACAGAATGTAAGTTTTTAAATTTTTTCTTCTTATCCACCTTTATAACTTAAATGTCTTTATATAATCTTTATAGGATGTGAGTTTTTAATCATTTTATTCTTATTCACCTTTATAACCTATTTTTCTTTATATGCTTTTTATAGTTAGTAAGTTTTAATATTTTTCCCTTTTATTTGTCTTTATTCTTATTTTACATGCTTTTTAAAGAATGTAAGTTTTTAACCTTTCTCTTCTTATCTGCCCTTTACTTACCTTGCTTTATATGCTTTTTATAGCGAGTAAATTTTTATCCTTTTCTTTCTTATCTGCCTTTTATAACTTATCTTTCTTTCTATGCTTTTTATAGTTTGTAAGACTTTAACCATTTTCTTCTTATTTATCCCTTATAGCTTATCTTTCCTTTTATAGTGGGTAAGGTTTTAATTTTCTTTTTCTTATTTATCTTTTATATTTTATTAAATATACTAGTTTGTAAGCCTTTAACTGTTTTTTCTTTTTATTTGCTTTTTTCTTGCTTATCTCTTTTTATGATTTTTTATAGAATGTGAGTTTTTAAACTATTTTCTTATTTTTCATTTATAGTTTACCTTATTTTATATGCTCTTTATAGCATGTAAGTGTTTTTTTTTGCTTATCTGCCCTTTATAGTTTATATCTTTATATATTCTATAGCAAGTAAGTTTTTAACCTTTTTTAAAAAATGCCTCTTATAAGTTATCTTTATATGCTTTTATAGACTGTAAGCCTTTAATCTTTTTCTTTTTATCTATCTCTTAGCTTATTTTTTTTTTTAATATGCTTTTTACAGTTTGTAAGTTTATAACCTATTTTTTTATTATTTGCTCTATATAGCCTTATGGCTTATCTCTCTTTATGTGCTTTTTATAGAATGTGAGTTTTTAACCTTTTTCCTTTTATCTGCCCTTTTGCTTATTTTTTATTATTATTATTTATAGTCTGTAAGTTTTATATCTTTCTTTCTTATTTATCCTTTTTTTTATTTATATGCTCTTTATAGTCTGTATGTTTTAATCTTTTCTTTTTCTTTATCTTTTATAACTTATCTCTTTTATATGCTTTTTAGTATGTAAGGTTTTAACCTTTTTTCTCATTTGCCCTTTATTGCTTGCTTTTTTTAATATGCTTTTATAGGAAGTAAGTTTTTATCTATTTTAATTTATTTATCTCTTTATAACTTATTTTTCTCAATACTATTTTTTTATAGGAAGTAAGTTTCTTAACTTTTCTTTTTAATTTAACCTTTTTATATATCTATTATTATAATATGTTATTGATTTTCTATCCTTATAGGATGTAAGTATTTTACAATTTTATAGCAATTAAGCTTATGTTATACTTTTAACTCATTAGAGTAACCATATAAATAATTGCTTTATGGTAATTTTCTTACATTTGCCAATGCCATTAAAGGTATGAAATAAGCATTCACAATATAAATATCTAGCTAATTTATTATTTTACTTTTATTTTACAGATTGGTTTTGGCTCCCTTCAGTGCAAGGTTGTTTGGTTTGGAATAGGTACTTTGCATGATCTATTTCACTTGTTTAACCTCTTAGCATCTTATTATAGCTACTATAATCATCATTCATTATTGTTTATTTGCTGCTGCTGCACAATCTGTTGCAGATTTTCCTAAAGCTGTCAAGTCCTATATAACCATTTCAACTAAAACTTTGGTAGATGATATAAAGGAAGCATGTCAGGGATCAGCTTCTGTTATAAAAGAAAACAGTGATAAGCTCTTTAATATATTGATGAAGAATGTTTTAGGTATGCTTTTGTCCCTTTATCATACACTCTAGTCCTTACCAGTCACCACTTATCAGTGTCATTGTAGCTTGCAAGTTGGTCATTTTATAACTAGTTGTAGTGAAACATGTTACATAAGGATGGGGCACTTTGCTACTATGCATATGCATTGACTACCAAGGGGCTAACACGTGTACTGTATGCTGCTAGGTGTAAGGGAGTGCTGCACTCATTGTTTATAGCTTCCACATTTTCACCATGCACCAATAAGTGCTGAATACCGACAGGGTATCCAGCCGTCCTTGTTTTGTATATGAACATTTACACCATGTTCCAGTAAGAGCCACACAATGTCGGGGTATATATGGAATGTCGCCTCATAGTGGTCAGTGTTCAGCCGTCCTTGTTCAGCATATGGATATTTGCATTGCCACCTTGCTCTACGAGAAGCTTTGTGTCACTTTGTGGTCACGAATTGTCCCTTAGAAGCCAGCTAGATGTAGAATGTCGTTCCGAATCGTCGCATTCCGATCCTCACCATTCTCCAATAAGAGCCGTACGATCTCTAGCTCTAGGAATTCATAGTGCGATGCCTATGCCTCATGGAGTGGTGTCCAGTTGTCCTTGTTCTGTAATCTGTACATGAACAGTCGCACCATGCTCTAATAAGAACCGTACTATGTCGGGATATACATGGAAAGTCGCCTCACGGAGTGTTGCCCTCAGGCTATTTTGCGCATGAACATTTGCGCCATGCTACTCAGGTCGACCAGCAGTCATACCGCAGCAAGCTGTCCGTGAGCCACTGCTACTAGGTGTAGGGAGGACGAGAATGTCGTTCGTTGCATGCCAATCCGCACCGTGCTCCAACAAAAGCTCATGGAGTGGACTCCAGCTGTTCTTGTTCCGTACATGAATAGTTGCACCGTGCTTCAACAAGAGCCGTATAACGAGGTGATCGTGGGATGTTGCCCTCGTGGAGTGGTGTCCAGCTGTCCTTGTTCTGCACATGAGTATTCGCACCATCCTCGACCAGTAGCCGTACGATGGATAGCTGTCCGTGGGAGGCTGCTTGATGTAGAGCAGTACAGTACAAAGGTCGTTCATCGCTTTCTGAGCGGGCCGCGCTGAGCCACACCTGACGATGTCTAGATCATGGAGCCTAACCTCATTTCTTCTTGCTGACATGGCACATGCCCAATCGAGTCTGCATATCTATTCTAGAAGCTACTGGCTCGAGCTTTGTGCGCTGCACACCAGGGCCTTGTACACAGACTCAGTGAAGGTTCATTAAGGCCTTAAGGGGAATATAATTCTCGACACTCAGCTCCTGTCCCACGTTCGTTCGATCGTTCGGGTCATCAAATTTTCTTCAACTCGGGGTAGCCACCATCGATGACAAGTCGAGAATTTTGCAACGGCATGCGGTCTCTGCTTTCATGAGTTCTTGTTTGAAAAGTGAGAAGGTGTTAATTGCAAGCGCGACGGTCTTCATTTTCTCAAAGCGGTTGAAGGAAAGACGGTGAAACGTCGACCGGTCTCTGGGAACAGCATAAAACACACAAAACGCTGATGCCCGGATGTACGACACGTAGCTGTAGCAGGATACTAGGAAAGTAGGCTTTGAACACCCTGGAAGTGAAACTCGAGTTAACTAGGATGATATCCGCATTCCCTGATGTGCCTTAGTATGAGAGTGTACCTCAACAGAGAGAGCCATAGACGCACGAGTGGTAACCTCCTCTAGCCAATCCATCGGTAGGCGGTACGCTCGCCTGGGTGCGCTGCCACACTTTTTCATCTTTCCTTCCACAAATTCACCATTCGCGACTCGCGAGGAGTTTATCTGGGAAATGGCAATAAAAAACGACGCGCTTGCGTGCGAGAAAACGAAGTGCCGGGATACGTGTCAACAATTGGTCCACGAAAAACACGTCATACGTAGATGCATCGTTTGCAGCAGGCGATATGTTAATTGTAATTGATGAAGGCGGGCAAGAAGGATGTGTAATTTCCCCCTGATATTGCGCGGGAAAGGGGATGAATGGGGTCACGGTGTACGACCAGCGTACCTATGTGCGTGTCAGGCTTGATACAGGTCCGGAATCGTTTCGAGTATGCGACCCACCATCTCGTGTCTCGTCAAAGCAGTGGGCAGGGTCATGAGTCGGATGTAATGTGAATATTTCGACAGTATGGTCAAGTTTCTGAAGGTATCGATAACAAGTCGCTCTGCACCACCTAGAAAGAAAAGAATTAGAGAAACGCACTAGTAGCCGTGTGCTTCTCGCCTATTCCGAGGTCGGGATGTATGAAGGCTATCCAAAACGGCGCCATTTCACACGATGTATACTTATAACTACAGAGCTCTCAGCTCGGCTCGAAGTGGATAAATGAACGGAAAGATAGCAGTACAGTAATAATTGAGGGCAACGCCTGTCGACCTTAGTGACTCTTGACGGTTACTGTAGTGCTTCGAAGGCTGGGCGGGTTTTCGGAGCTCGGATCAGCACTTGGTGCTTGTCGGATATTGCCACTGTGGTCAGACACCTCGAACACCTACTCTCCATGCAGTCTTCAAAAATGGTTCTCCTACACACTATATCTATTGCTATAAGAAAGCTATAGCATTCCTGTCGAGGACTGACCCTCACGGCCGAATAGACATAGAAATCGTTTCATAATTTTTCTGTGCGCGACCATGCATACTGTATCAAAACTAAAGACTCATTTCAACCGTGTGAAGCATCGGCCACCCTTCTAGGAAGGATCAGTACACAAATTGGAGCGGTAACGAATCGAGAATGCCTTAAAAACATGACCAAGAGAAGAAAAAATTTCCAGTATCGAACACATAAAGGAACAAGATGCCAGTTTACCGAGACCCCCCCGGCAAGGTTAGTGGCGTTGATCTGTCACGCCTGTGGAACCTGAATGCGATACTTTTCCATCAAGTGGAGGATTTCATTCAAAGTATAATCCTTGTCTCCTCGACGTGAGCTCGGGATGCGATTGGAAAACGTGCGGATATCTTTGTGAACTTGAGCAATTTCCCTTGACTTGGCGTAATCTTGAAGTGTGGATACCACGCGTTCCTCAGACATCTCAATCGCCGATAATCGGTGCATCAATATAGTGAGGTCTATAATATATGCTGTGATGCAAGCAACGTCGCGAGAGCTATATAGGCGTTAAGCAGTAAATTAGAGTATGAACAGGGCAGGGCACGTACGTGTTTTTATAGACTTCAAAAACCCACTTTGCAGCCAGTACTGCTGACCCAAGAAGAAAAATGACGATGCCCGCCGGGCTTGATGCGGCACTAGCAAGGGCCGCAGCCGTTGTCACCGCCAGGCCATCGTTGGAGCTACCCGACAAAGGTGAGACACAGGATAAACCTGCTTACAAAGCCTTTACCTACGTTGGCTATTGGGATTTACAACTAAATCGTCGATAAGAACGATCATCTTCGCCTTGAATCCATCGCTAGCAAGGTACTACATAGTAAAGAATGGTTAGGGTTGTAATGGTGCTTGCGAAGAAAGCAAGACCTTACACTCGAGTTGCGGATATTCCAAACGGAGACGATATCACGATGTATCACGTCAAGACACTGTCGAAGTTCTTTTCCCGAGAAATCAGTATTTGAGAGTAACCCGCTCCAGTATTCTGAGTTAATGTGATCAGAATAAAACCAGCACAAAGTCCACGAAGAGAGTAGACGTACTAAGGCGGCCGATGCTATTACATACGAACAGACTCTCAGCACGCGCATTCGAACTTCACTCAATGAATACGTACTCAATGGACGTGTCGATTTTAATACTAGGATTCAATCTTTGAGCAGCTGCGAAGTTGAGGGACCGCGGTTCTGTATGGGAGGTTATGCCCGTTTGTCGCCGTATTTCTGCGTCGGTAGCTTGTATCACTGCCTGGATGGTATATTTGTACCTCGGTTTGGCTGCGAGTGACAAGAGACGCGCTATTCATACTATAAGCATTAACGAATACAATTACTTACTTGACACCTTTAGCGGCACCTTGCCAACTGCCTCCCGACAAGGACAAATGCACAGATTTTCGAAATCCTCCTTTGCTTTATTCTCTCCGTATTGCAACATTTGTTCTCTATCCAAATGATCAACGGCACCCGACGCGGTTGCTGACGTGACAAGCTTGTCATACTTCGTGAATATGATGATAGCGGGTAATTCTGCATGGTTGCATTTATACTGCCAAAAAGATCACAAAACAAGGCACTCACTTCGTTCCTGCGCCATTTTAAAAACTTTCTCTACTCCGGTTTCCATAACACGATCATTCGCGGTGGGCACTGATATACAAATCCTGAATTTCATGCGCGTCTTGACATAATGTGGGACATGATGGAAAACTCAGAACTCACCATATGACATGAAGTTTGTCTTTGGCCGGCATTTTACTCTGAGTCCGCTCTTCAATGAAACGCTTCACTTTGTTAAGCTTCGCATCTTCCCCCGGCTCGAACCCTCGGAGTCATGCAAGATAAATCGGTTGTTATTGCTATGAAGAAGACCAGTATTTATGTCCGCTTTCCCAGGGCGATCATGAGAGACTTCCTAGTCGGACTTCCTCGTCAGCTCAAAGAGGGCCTGGTGTAGCGTGGGTCTTACTGCTTTTTCGACACCAAAGATTTTGTTAATCAATGACGACTTGCCACATCCCGTCTGAAGAAAATTGGGTGTTGATTAAATACACTACATTTCTGGCTACAAACAAGGGAATTGATACCTTTCCCAAGACCAATATGCGAATCCTATAGGATGCAGATGAGCACCTTCAATACTGGGTGAAAGGTGGCAGTGTGAACGGCGCTCACCGAGGAAAATCAGCCGTGATACCTTCAACAGTGGAGGGCAGAGGGCGTCGTTGTTGTGGATCATGTTGGAGGGCAGACGGGAATCGGGGACAGGTGCATCGCTGTTCTGGACCACTTTGGAGGGCAGACGGAAATTAGGGACAAGTGCATCATTGCTCTGGGCACCTTGGAGGGCAGACAGGAATCGGGGACAGGTGCATCGTTGTTATGGATCGCCTTGGAGGCAGACGGGAAATGGGGACAGGCGCATACGTGTTGTGGACCATCTTGGAGGGCAGATGCGAATCGGGGACAGGTACATCGTCGTTGTGGACCGCCTTGGAGGGCAGACGGGAAATGGGACAGGTGCATCATTGTTGTGGACCCTGTTGGAGGGCAGCCGGGAATCGAGAATAGGTGCATCGTTGTTCTGGACCACCTTGGAGGGCAGATGGGAATCAGGGACAAGTGTATCATTGCTCTGGACCACCTTGGAGGCCAGACGGGAATCGAGGACAGGTGCATCGTTGTTATGGATCGCCTTGGAGGGCAGACGGGAAATGGGGACAGGCGCATACGTGTTGTGGACCACCTTGGAGGGCAGATGCGAATCGGGGACAGGAACATCGTCGTTGTGGACCGCCTTGGAGGGCAGACGGGAAATGGGGACAGGCGCATCATTGTTGTGGACCCTGTTGGAGGGCAGACGGGAATCGAGGACAGGTGCATCGTTGTTCTGGACCACCTTGGAGGGCAGATGGGAAATGGGGACAGGTGCATCATTGTTGTGGACCCTGTTGGAGGGCAGACGGGAATCGGGGACAGGCGCATCGCTGTTGTGGACCGCTCTGGAGCGCAGATGGGAAATGGGGACAGGCGCATCCTCATTGTGGACTACCTTGGAAGACAGAAGGGAATCGGAGACATGTGCATCATTGTTATGGACCGCCTTGGAGGGTAGACGGGAAATGGGGACTGGCCCATCCTTATTGTGGACCGCATTGGAGGGCAGAAGAGAATCGGAGACAAGTGCATCGTTGTTATGGACCGCCTTGGAGGGCAGACGAGAAATGGGGACAGGTGCATCATTGTTGTAGATCCTATTGGAGGGCAGACGGGAAATGGGGACAGGTGCATCGTTGTTGCGGACCCTGTTGGAGGGCAGACGGGAAATGGGGACAGGCGCATCATTGTTGTGGACCCTGTTGGAGGGCAGACGCGAATCGGGACACGCGTATCGCTGTTGTAGACCGTCTTGGAGGGTAGACGAGAAATGGGGACAGGTGCATCGTTGTTGTGGACCCTGTTGGAGGGCAGACGGGAAATGGGGACATGCGCATCGTTGTTGTGGACCGCCTCGGAGGGCAGACGGGATTCGGGGACAGGTGTATCCTCGTTCTGGGGTATCTCGGGGGTCCCACTGCGGTTATCACTGTCTGACCGGCTGCGGGATCCACGGGCTCCAGGCCAGCACATTGTAGAGAGGAGGGTGAGAAAAGGGTGAAAGTGAAATAAGCACTTCTGGGAGCATGTTAGCGGTATCTTGTGAGCGGTACATCCTTCTCTCTGTTAGCTCAATGAGGAGCACATGAGGAGCACACGTTTCTTTTCTTGAATGTGACCAGATGACGTAAGCATATGATCGAGCAACCAACAATCTTGTACTCACAGATTTCCTCTCTAATGCTCAACTAGGGCGTGGAACGCCTTCGAATTTCGGTCATTGGCAACGCTAATGCCGGAAAGACACTCTGAAGAAAGTGTGCCATGTCCGGGTCACGAACCAGTCTATCTCAATCTAAGCGTGATGTGCCATCCACTTTCAGCATCGCGAACGCGGCTTACTTCGCTCTTTTGTTTGAAATGCCTGCCTAGGCTGAAACATGGGGAACGCTGGAAACATTTCGGCGACGCTCAAAGGAGTGCGACACAATTGTAGAGCTCGAGGACCTTATGAATCAGGTTTTTTGCAGGGCGGATGCTGTCGTCATCCCGTCTGTTTGTCCCTCTTTGGGTTTCTAATTGGTTGAATGTAAGCGCCGCTGCAGACCATCTACCTTCCGCATTCCCAGCGGGTTACTCCAGACGATGCAAAGAGGCAGGCCTGGTTTGCGGACCTAGCAAATCCCTCTGTGCCTCTTCAAAGGCTCGGAAATGCGTCCACATGGTGCGAAAGGTCAAGACCTGCTCGATCTGCTACACGCCCATGCCGTTGCAATCCCGCGAGCAGTTTGGTTCCTCAGTGTCTTCGGTGCAAATGAGGTCACCAGTCTATGCCATAAGTCTACCTATGACCCGACTCAATACGGCGTTGAATGGGAAAACGTTATAACAAGCTACCTGAAGAAGCAGCTAGGTGACATTACTTATCTTGCCCGGCGCACGCCGTCCAACCTCGACATCAAAAGCTGCCTTTTCTCGATACTTAGCTGGCGGACTGACTCCATCATGTAGTCTCGACCTGCTGCGCAGCTTCTATTCAGAGGGTTTGGTGGACAATAGGTCCTTTTTATCGTTGGTGCTTCAGATGTGTACTTGTAATTAGCCCAGACTAATTTCCTGCTTGAGATCGATTCAGAGTTGGATCCGTCGGCTTCGGTCTGTATAAATCGACCTACTCCTCCAATGATGCTACACTCACTATAGTTGTTTAGCGCGGAGAACACAACATCGAACATCAGTTTCAATATCCAACAGCTCACGGCTTTGTCTTTCATGACTCCCGCGGGTTCGAAGCAGGTAGTGCTGACAAGCTGAAAAAAGTCAAGGACTCAATCAAAAACATGGGTGACCCTCCTCGACGAGCGAGAATGGCTCTTAAATACATAATTGTCCTACTGCAAGAGTAAACTAGTAAACACTGGAATGAGTGCACATGTGCATTAACACTGTGCCAAACGTATGAAGAATGTCGGAAAAATAAAGAAAAAATGGTCAGTAACTATAAGATGATGCTAATGACTGAATACGGTGTATCAAAGGTAGACGCCGCGAGAGTGGAATCGCCGTCCAGGAACAAGGGAAAGTGGGAGATATGGAATAGGGGACGGTGCCGAATAAGATAAGACAAGCGCGAGAGGGATCGCCCGAGATCGTGCAGACAGCTGTTCCGCAGACGGTCATCAAGAAGGAAACAGACGAGAAAAAGAGGGAAACTTTTCGATTGGATTCGATGCCCGCTTTGACGACTCTCGGAATGACGAATCGAAGGGTGGTTTTATATACATGACCAGTACCTGTTGGCTAGTCCAAGTTTTGTATAGTAGCGGCGACCTCCGATGATGGTGATTGAATAGAGATGTGTAAGCGTATAAACATCCGGATTCAAGAAGAAGATCAGGGAGAACTAAAACGAGGTAAAGTGAGAGGGTACGGCTGCTGTGTGGTAGTGGCTTGGTGTCAGTACAGTAAGTGTTGAGACAAGAGATGAAAAAGAAATAAGAACCGAAAGGGTGGGGGGGAGGCAGTGAAGGCGGAAAAGACTGATTGGGACGCGTGGGTTGCGAGCTAGCTTTGAAGTGAGTTTTGCTGTGGTCGAAAATGAGGCAAGAAAGAAAATTCAACAAGGTCACGTGCAGACGGCACTCAATCGTTCCGTTCTGAGCGTAGCTCTGACCAGAGGGGTCCTTACAAGTTACAACGAGAGGTACTGTATCTTGGTGCCGCGCCCTTGCTCCGTATCACGACTCATCATCTCGTACAGCACTAAATGAGACCACCCCACGCGAACACTACATTATTAACGGGAATACTGCACATTCAATGAACTAAACTTGCAATTTACTGACCCCGACCACGGGTCTTCGAAGAGCACATTTCTCGGTACCACCACAAGCGCGGATGGTTACCCTACTCCGGACTGGACGATCTCCAGGTTGAGTTCACAATACTCGCTCGACCCGCACATCCGCACTGCGCTTCTTCCCGTTCAGGAAGCCCCGGCCAAAATACACCTCATCCCGCATTCCCGACAGACTCGGTGAGTTCAACTTCGTCCTCGACAATCACCGTCGTGGCTGGACGACGGTCAAGTCGACCACGATGGTGCCAATTGTCCCACCGCGATACGATGGGTATCCATGTTTCTTGAACGCCGCATGGCCGTACTACGTGGGCGCCATCAGTACCAGCATCGGCTTTTTGATTATTTTTTTTTTCAGCGCAGTGGTTGGCGGGAGATCATGAGGAGCGCAAGAAGGGTAGTAAAGATGTGAAGACTGAATAAGAGATGGTACTACATACATTTACAACGTTTTTGTGCGGTCTGATAGGGTCCTTTCCGATCCCAGCCCCTCGAATACTAACACTGCATGTGTGCTTGCTAATGCCAGACTAGAAAGTCAACAATTCAGATCTACAGTATACGGTGTTAGGGCATTCCGTGTAACTTATGAAGATAGCTACATAAACAAGACACTAGCGGTGGCCCGAGCGCAGACGGTCATTGGTCAGACAGTCAAAGGTCAAAATAGTCCTCCTACACACTAAATAGTTATATCATCAGATATCCTATAGCATTCCTCTTGAGAACTGACAGTGAATCTCATTTCCAAATAGACAAAATGTTTCATAATTTTTTGTGCGTGACCATACAGTATAGTCGAAACTACGTACGAAGCGTTGACCACCCTTCTAGGAAGGATCAGTACACAGATTGGAGACCCAACCGAGACCCCCGCAAGGTTAGCGGCGTTGATCTGTCACGCCTGTGGAACTTGAATCCGATGCTTTTCGATCAAGCGGAGGATTTCATTCAAAGTATAGTCCTTGTCTCCTCGACGTGAGCCGGGATCCCATTGGAAAACTTGCGGATATCGTTGTGAAGTTGGACAATTTCTCTCGACTTAGCGTGATCTTGAAGTGTGGATACCACGCGTTCCTCGGATATCTCGATCGCCAATAATCGATGCATCAATATGGTGAGGTCAATAATATATGCCGTGATGCAAGCAACGTCGCGAGGGCTATATATGTGTTAAGCAGTAAATTTGAGTCTGAACTCAGGCAGGGCACGTACGTGTTTTCATAGACTTCAAAAACCCACTTTGCGGTTGGTACCGCTGACCCAGAACGCAAAATAACGATGCCCTTCGGGCTTGATGCGGCACTAGCAAGGGCCGCCACCGTTGTCACCGCCAGGCCATCGTTGGAGCTACCCGACAAAGTGAGATGCAGAAGAAATCTGCTTACAAAGCCTATACCTACATCGAGGTATTGGGATTTTCAACTAAATCGTCGATAAGAACGATCATCTTTGCCTTGAATTCATCGCTAGCAAGGTACTATAGTAAGGTGTGGTTAGGGCCGTAATGGCTTGCGACAAAACAAGACCCTACACCCGAGTTGCGGATATTCCAAACGGTAACGATATCACGATGTATCACGTCAAGACATTGCCGAAGTTCCTTTCCTGAGAAATCAGTATTTGAGAGTAACCCGCTCCAGTATTCTGAGTTAATGTGATCAGAATAAAACCAGCGCAAAGTCCGCGAAGAGAATAGACATACTAAGGCGGCCGATGCTATTACATAAGAACGAAGGCTCAGTACGCGCATTCAAATCTCACTCAATAAGTACGCACTCAATGGACGCGTCAATTTTAATATCAGCATTCAATCTTTGAGCGACAGCGAAGTTGAGGGACCGCGGTTCTGTATGGGAAGTTATGCCCGTTTGGCGCTGTATTTCAGCGTCGGTAGCTTGTATCACCGCCTGGATGGTATTTTTGTACCTCGGTTTGGCTACGAGTGACAAGAGACGCGCTATTCATACTATTAGCATCAACAAATACAATTACTTACCTGACACCTTTAGCGGCACCTTGCCAACTGCCTCCCGCCAAGGACGAATGCACAGATGTTCGAAATCCTCGGTTGCTTTATTCTCTCCGTATTGCCACATTTGTTCCTTGTCCATTTGATCAACTGGACCCAACGCGGCTGCTGACGTGACAAGCTTGTCATACTTCGTGAATATGATAATAGTGGGTAGTTCTGTATGGTTGCATTTTATACCACTAAACAGATCACAAAACAAGGTACTCACTTCGTTCCTGCGCCATTTTAAAAACTTCCTCTACTCCCGTTTCGAGAACACGATCATTGGCGGTGGGCACTGATATACAAATCCTGGATTTCATGCGCGTCTTGATATAATGTGGGACATGATGGAATACTCAGAATTCACCATATGACATGGAGTTTGTCTTTGGGCGGCATTCCACTCTGAGTCAGCTCTTCAATAAAACACTTTACTTTTTTAAGCTTTGCGCCCTCCCCGGCTCGAACCCTTCGGAGTCATGCAAGATAAATCGGTTGTTACTTTCATGATGAAGACCGGTATAGATGTCAGCTTTTCCAGGGCGATCATGAGAGACTTCCTAGTCAGATGATCTAGTCAGCGCAAAGAGGACCTGGTGTAGCGTAAGAGTTACCGCTTTATCGTTGACACCAAAGATTTGGTTGATCAATGACGACTTGCCACATCCCGTCTGAAGAAAATTGGGTGTTGAGTAAGTATACTACACTCCTGGCTACAAACACAAGGGATTTGATACCTTTCCCAAGAGCAATATGCGAATCCTATAGGACGCAGATGGGCACCTTCAATACTAGGTGAAAGGCGGCAGTGCGAACGGCGCTCACCGAGGAAAATCAGCCGTGACAGCTTCAACAGTTGAGGGCAGAGGGGAATTGGAGACAGGAGCATCGTTGTTGTGGACCATGTTGGAGAGCAGACGGGAATCGGGGCCAGGCGCATCGTTGTTGTGAACCACGTTGAAGGGCACAGGGGGATCAGAGACGGGTGTATCGTTGTTCCGGACTATGTTGGGGGCCCTGTTGCCGTTGCTACTGGGACGAAAGCCATCTGTGTCTGAATGGTCGCGGGATTTACGGGCTCGAGGCCAGCACATTGTAGGGAGGAGGGAGAGAAAAGGATGAAAGTGCAATAAGCGCTTCTGGAAGCATGCGAGCGGTGCATTCCTCCCTCTGTCATTCGTGAGATCGCGTGAGAGCACCAGAGGGACAAATATACTTCTGAGGTGATGACATAAGCATACGATGCAAAGCCTTGTCCTTGATAAGTTATCGTTCACCGTTTACCAACTCACTCCACATCATTCCATCGAATCAACATCGGGCACCTCATGCCACAGGAACAACTTGCAAATTCCAACAATCTTGTAGGGGTTATGCATAACACTCACAGATGTCCTCTCTAATACTCAACTAGGGTGTGGAGCGCTTTCGAATTTTGGTCGCTGGCAGTGCTAACGCCGGAAAGACAACCATTCTGAAGAAGGTGTGCCATGCCCAGGGTCGCAAACCAGTGTATCTCAATGTAAGCGTGATATGCCATTCACTTGCAGCATCGCCAACCCAGTTTACTTCGCTATTTTGTTTCCTGCTTTAGATTGATTCAGAGTTGGATCCGTCAACGTCGGTCTGTATAATATCGACCTACGCCCTCCAGTGGTGATGCACTCACTATAGCTGTTCAGCGTGGAGCACACAACATCGAACATCAATTTCAATATCCAACAGCTCACGGCTTTGTCTTTCATGACTCCTGTGGGTACGAAGCGGGTGGTGCTGATGAGTTGAAAATAGTCAAGGACTTTATCGAAAACAAAGCTAAGAGCGAGCAATTGAAGGATCAATTGCATGTCATCTGGTGCGCTGATGCTCCCCGTTATTTTGCAAAATCTCTGACTTTCGCGGTTCAGGTATTGCTTGTCGACTAGCAACGATAGAGGAATGACCACAGAAGAGATGAGCCTGTTTGAGAGCGGCACGGGAAATGGTCAGCGAATGCACGCCTCATCCGTCGAGGTCACTCATTCTCGTTCTCATCCAAGTCCCCGTTATTGCCATCTTCACGAAGATGGACGCTCTGGATGTGGAGGCACACAACCAGCTAATGTGGGATGATGATGTTCCTCCTGCGAAGATCAAAGAGAAAGTGCCTATTCTCGCAGAGGCTATATTCAAAAAGGATTATCTCCAACGACTTGAGGGGGTGAAACACAGGCCATGTGATGTCGTACAACTGCGTGGTATGTTGTTTCTTGTTTGACACAGCAGCCCCCTGACCCACTCGCCACTCAGACATGCACAAAGAAGGTACTGATTGTGAAGAGCTGATCGTGAAAACCTCACAGGCCCTCAACCGCGACACTCTGAGATTGTTCTGTCTGTCGATACTGCGGAACGATATTGAATCTCGTATCAAGCAGGTTATCTGTCACCGCCGCTACTAGCGACCGCAATGGAGTGAACTTTGCGTAGTACTTAAAGTAGAAAAGCTAAGAGCTAAGCCTCTTAGATGCGTCTGAGTAAGGGTCCGTAGCCTCTGTACGTTATACCAGAGGTTTCCCTTGTGAAGTAGAGAGCTCGAGCGAGGAGAGGAAGGTTGTTGGTCACTAGCCTCGTATTCTGATAGACAGGAGACTCAACTTGGGGCTTCCCTACCCAAGTTGAAGTCGTATAAATACATCCCTGGCAGGACTAATGGAGACGCGAACCCGTAGACGGAGAAACCAGTATGGGGTAAGTAACTAATTCAACTGTACTTCCCGACTGTCCCAAGAATGCCCGACGGAACAATAACAAGCCGATGGATACAATTACAAACCCCGGACAATCCGTATCGATAGCTCAAACTCCGAGAAATCCAGAAGAGCAGCCCGCACTGCTATCAATCCTATGCATTTAGTTCACAAGCCCACGATCAAGGGAATCACACGACACAAGACACCGAAACGAGAACGAACCCTGAAGCCCGGATCCTGAATGGAGCTTACCCCTGTCCGTAAGGCGTACAAGCTAGCCTTACCCCAGAGAGCCGGTTACACCACATCCCTTCTCAGACAAGTTGATCCTTCAACTTACCACGTGCCCCACAGCGCCATCCACTGATCGTCGTCGAGGGCGTCCGGCATGAAGACGTCGTCATGGGGAGGTAGAACTGGGTTGGATGTTTGCCGACCATCGTACGCCTCGGGTAGCTCGGGGTGCATTGGGACCGGCGAGGGAGAGAAGAGGGTGGGCGACGCGACCGAGCCTGGCAAGCTCGAGGCGTCCTCTGGCGGCGGCGAGATCCTCAGCGGTGCTGCGCGCTTCTGTACGCAGGGCGTCGATTCGCAGAGCCAAGTCGAGCTGGAGGTGGTGGCAACGCCGGAATCGAAGGACCTCTGCCATGAGTCCCCAGTTACCGGTGTCTTGCACGCGCTGCACAAGCGGGGCGTAGAGGTATGGAGGTCCGGTAAGGAGGCGGAGGAGCCAAGGGGCAAGGGGGCGGTAAGGTTCGTCGTCGTCGTCGTCTGGCTCTGCATATATGTCGCTGATGGTTGGGATGTCGTCTGGTCCATTGATCCTGGGGAGTCCCTCCACGCGGCCGTCAGAGAGTTGTCGGACCCACCAAGCAACCGTGGTTCGCCCGCTATCGGTGATGAGGAATGATGGGGCCCTCCGGCTGTCGTTGCGGACGTAGCCAAGGGGTGGCTCGGGTCGGGGGAGAGAGGCCAAGTATTCGGGGAGGCGGGCTTTGAGGTACTCCAGTCGTTCGAGGCGGGCCTCTTGGATGGCGTGGAGCTGTGCCTCAACCCTAGATCGCTCCTGTATTGTGGCCACGAGTCCCTTGCGATGTCGATGGCGGTGGCAGTGTCGGGGTTGAGCTGGAGGGCGACGTTGGCTGTCCCTGGGGAGATTGGGCGTGGCGAATCATGGAGGGGGACTGGTAGATGAGCGGGATCGGCACTGCTCCTTGTGCCGGGGGTGGATGGTGGGCTTGGAGTGGGAGTGCGCGGTATGTATGCCACTTCGATCTCCGGGTTGCGGATCGCCAAGGTGGGTGTCGGGGATCGTCCTGGTGCCCCTGGGCCTGGTAGTGCCTGGCCCTCTCCAGCGTCGTAGTAGCCAATTCGTTCATTAGGGCTTCCTCCTCCTTCTCCCTCCAGTATGTCGTCGATGAGTCGGTTGATTCGTTCATTTGCCATGGACTAGTTGGGGTGGTGCCAGGGGCAGTAGTGGAGGAAGCACCAGTAGCGAGAGAGGATGCCGTGGTCGGGGGGGAGATTGTTCTGGCAACGGAAGAGGGCGTGGTGGGCGGATTCGTCCGGCTCAGGGTAGAAGTCCTTTTCCTTGAAGAAGCGTCGAAGTCCTGGTGATGCGCCGACCAAGGCCTTGCAGGGGACAGTAGGGATGGGGGATTCCATTGATTAAAGGGGTTCGTCTCAGTCGCCTTTATCTGTTCCAATGGGGTGTGGCGGTGATACTTCTTTACTAGATCGGGGGCATGTATGTTGGCCTCGGGCTCCCAGGTGTTGTCGGACTCCGGCCATCCATCCCATTTGATGAGATATTCCAGGCGCTTCGGGCGCCTTCGCCACCGATGATTGATGATTCGTTCCACTACGTATTCCTGTTGCCCCTCCACTAGTTCCGGGGGTGGTCGGGTAAAGTTCGGCCCGTGCTCAGTGCTTTCGCTGTAGGGGAAGAGCAGTGAGGCGTGGAACACGTTGTGGATCCGCCATGAGATAGGCAATTCCAATCGATATGCCACTGGGCTGATTTCCTTGATGATCCGAAACGGTCCGTATCGCTTAGGAGCCAGCTTAGTCTTTTGATGGCGGATCAGCAGGTTGGTCGCATCAAGCCACACTTGATCATTGATTCGGTATTGTGACGCGATGGGCTGTCCCCGTTTTGCCACCTTGTTGATGGCATCAATGGCCATTTCTCGTTTTTCCTTCATGATGATGACGCGCTGCTGTGCCTCATGGTTCTTTGACGGTTGCGTTGTTGGAGGGGAGACATTGGTTTCGTAGCCCAGCAAGACTTGATTTGGGGATAGCCCCGTGGTCTCATTTCGTCGGTTGTTGTGCACAGCCGTTGCCACAGATATCCAATGAGTCCAGTCTTCCGGGGACGCGGAGGTGACTAGGCGGAGGTATTGTTCGACCCATTGGTTCTTTCGCTCAGACAGGCCGTCTGTTTGAGGGTGAAATGCTGTGGAGAGATTCTGTTGGATGCCGAGCTGCTCATTGATCCCTTTAGCGAAATGGGAAGTGAATCTGGGGTCTCGGTCGCTGATGACCTTTCGTGGTAGTCCGAACCATTTGTAGACGTGTTCAAGGTACAGTTGAGCGATGCCTGGTCCTGTGACCGTAGTAGTGCAGGGAATGAAGACTGCGGCCCTGCTACATCCGTGATCGACGATGGTTAGTATCGCTGATACGCTGACCCGCTGCTATACGCGGAACTACGCGGGACTATGCGGAGGCGGAAGCGGGTCGAAGCGCAAGAGAGTCCGGAGGTCTGGGAATCAGCCGGTCCCGCGGTCCGCAACTATACCTAATCCTAATCCAAGCCTACTGCGGCCCGGACTGACGCTGGTGGAGCACGTCGGAGCTCCTACTGTACGCAAAGTGCCGAAACGCGGTGCACTTGAATCCTAAAGCGGCGCGGTGTGAAAGAGAGAGAAAGAGAGAGAGAAGTGGGGAGAAGTGGTAGCTTGATTGCTTGGCTCTACTCCTACCTACACTACACCTTTTATACTGTCCTAGGAGGCCGCCCAGACCTCTTGCTTTTCCTCCAAGTCGCACCGCTCCTACAAGTCTCTCTACGCGGCCCACTGCGGGCCGCGTACTCCGCCGAGTGTGCCTCACACCACTGAATAGGTTTCCATCCTTCTGACATCGCCTAATGGAGGGTGGCATCGCCTAGAATGACTTGACACCGGGCGGCCGCTTACTGTCTTCGGCCGAGGCGGGTAGTTAGGTCGTCGTGGCCAATTTGACCCGAAACGGGGAGTCTGCTTGTGTCCGCATCGGGATGTCCGAGCCGCCCGAGGCTCCGCTTTTGGGTTAGGTGTGATTTTGCTTCCGCTTTGTTGGGATTGGCCATGCCTTAGGACCGATGGACCGATGATCTTCGGAGTTCCGCCCGACTCTCTGGGCCGCTGACTTCACTCCATCACGCTATCATCCGGTCCGCACCGCTCCGCCGGCCGCAGTGGCCCGCATTCCCGCGTACTGCCGCGGACGCCGCGTATCACCTCCTCCCTACTGAGCTCCTGACTGTCCTCAGTCAGCCGGACCGCTGCTCTGTCCGCGAATCTCCGAGATAACACTCTAATCTAAACTCTATGTCTAGATCCGTCCGATCCGTGGCTCTCCGGGGTCTGCCTCCCTAACTCCTCTTCGCTTGCCTCATGGTCCGTCTGTGGCCCGTGTGGCTTCGTCCTGTGGTTTTGCGGGGTGTGTCGTGAGGGTTGGTTGTGGGCCTTCGCGCTTTGCGGTCCATTGTGTCGACTTGTCTCGTTGGGGGCCGCGTGTCCTTTGTCCGGCCCGAAGCGGTAAGTGTTTCTCGCGGTGTTGCCTTGTGGCGGAAGGGGATTTAACCGGAGGAGGCGCCTCGAGGCCTCCTCACTTCTTTCCTCCCTCAACCGTCTCCTCCCACTTGCCATGTCTCAGCCTCCCTCTTTGTCTCAAACTCCGGCAACGGCCATCTTCCAGCGGGCGCAATATGAGCAAGCGCGCCGTCAAATGATTGCCCTCAGGAAGGCCCTCGACTCCGTCCAAGAAAAGGACTCCGCGCGGGATTGGGTGGAAGAGTGGGAAAGGCTCCTGGTGCGTGGTACTACCCTCTTTTTCTTCGGGTTTTCTGACTGTTCCTCTAGGTCGAGCTCGATCGCCTTGCGAAGGCTTTGGGACTTGGTTCCGAGGCCGATCCCGAGATGAGCGTGGCCAACGATGCCGCTCAGTCTCGACTCCTCCACTTTGCGACTTCGGAGTGGGTCACAATCGCTCCTACCCTGGTAGCGGGCCTCGAGGATATCCTCGGGGGACTCGGTCCCGGGGTCACGCTTGGGGAGTCGGTTCCCTCGCTCGTTCCGGGGGCGTCTCGTCCTGAGGCTCTCCAGGTGGAGACCTCGACTCCTGCGTCCTCCGTTCCGTCTCCCTCTACCGTTCCGCCCATCTCGCGGACACCTTCCTCAAGTTCCGGGGTTTCGTGGCCCTCTCCGGTCGACTCGGGGCTGAGTCCACGTCTCGGCTCACTCGGCCTTTGCCTCGGGCTGTCTATCGTCGTCAACGAATCGCTTCTCCTCCGCCGCTTCTTCTTCCGGTGCTGTCGCGCCTCGTGCATCTACTACGACGCCTCGTCCCGCGGTCCCTCGGTCTGCGACTTCGGTTCGCCGAGCTGCGACCGCGGTCGTCTTGACACCTGCTGCCGAGGAGCCCCCTGCGCCGTCTGTGGCTCCTCGCCTTGCCAAGAGGCCGGCGTCTTCTGAGGAGGCGCAGCCCATGGATCCGCGTCCGGGAGGCTGGGAGACCTGCGCGCACTGCAAGAGGCGCAAACAGCGGTGTTCGCCTCCGAAGGGGTCTGAGCCTCCTTATCGCCAGTGTACGACTTGCATCCATGACGGGACGGACTGCGTGCCTGTCCCCAAGGACGCTGCTGGTTCTGGGCCTTCTGGTGCGTCGTGTTTTTCGTTTCTTCTCTTCTCCTGCTGACTTGACTGGTTTTTAGCTCCTTCGGGGTCTGGTTCGCGTGCCCTTCGTCCGCGTGTCAAGATTACGCCGGCCTCGCCTTCCTCCAAACCTCGCGGGGGTACCGTACCTTCGTCTTCGCCCGCCAAATATCCCGACGAGCCTCCGGCACTTCCTCTTCGTGGGACGAGAGACGCATCCCTCCGCGATCTCCAGCACTGGCGTGCGGAGATCGTGTCTGCGCGGGGTGATCGTCTCGCTGCTAAGTCGTCCAGTTTCGCTGCGGAGGCGGCTAAACAGGCTGCCGAGGTCGCCCTGCAGTCGGCGATTGCTCAGGTGACCCTTGCCTCTCGTAGGGTTGACGATGCGGAACGTTGGTTTCGTACGGCCTGGGACAACTACATTGTCCTGTACGGCCTTGCCGCGGCTCCTGGCGGGGACAAGGGTAAGAGTCGCGTTTCGACTTCTTCCGAGGGCGGCGGCGTGGATGACGGGGAGGAAGAAGTCATAGAGCGGGGACTCGAGGAGGATGTTGAGGGTGCGGAGGGCCTTGAGGGCCCTATGGACTTGTCCTAGAATTTTTGTCTCTTGTTCTCTTTGTTCTTGTCCTGAAAATAGAGTGCTTTGTTTTTCTCTTCTTTTGGTGACTTGTCTGATCTGTGCTAGGCCTAGGGTCTAGGGGCTCCTCCCTACTGAAAGAAGGCTGTCCTCAGCCGCGGAGTGAGAGTAATGTGTGATTTGTGAAAGTGAAAGTAAAAAAAAGTGATTTGAGTAGAAAGAACAAAGGCGTCGGGGGGTGTTTGAAGGTGCTGAGGGCGGCGGTCTTTTCCTGGTTCGCACGCGGGGTGTTTGTTTTGGAGATGAAAAAAAACTTTTTAAAATTCATAGCACTACAGAGCGGGATGATTGGAAAGAGATCGGGGATAATCGCAAGCAACGCGGGGTAAAAAAAGAAACTGGTTGGGCTGACGCCGCGCTTCGGAGGACCTTTGCGCAACGCAGCTGCCGCTGCTTCCTCACAAGCCAAAGGGTGGCGGCGCTACTCTCAGAGCTGAGGAAGCCGGCCTGGAAGGGTACGGGCGCAACGCTGACGCGAGCTCCTAACCGCTGATCCGCAGGTGACCGGGTCCATGTCATCACTGAGCAACACCGGCCGCCCCTCTGTCCGCCTGGTCCGCAGAAGAGGGCAGCTCGCCTAGAAGAAAACAAATGGGAGAACGGAAACTCGGGGACATTGTCCGGTAAGTATAGCACAACGCAGTCCGAGACTTATGAAACATGGTATAAACTCGCCGCAAACTGGGGGATCTCCTCCCTACTGAGAGACTCTAAGTCTCCTCCTCCTCATCGCTTTCGGGTAAGTCGAGTTCGACGTCGTCGTTGGGTACCGAAGGTTCTTCGGCGATCTCGGGGTAGTCGGGGTCCGCAACGGTCGTGTCTTCAAGTTCGCGGAGGCGGGCCGCGGATACGTCTATGTGTTGTTCGAGGTCCGGGAGGTCGAGATGTTCCCGGGCAAAGTACGGGACGAGACGGAAGGCCGCTATCGGAGCGTGCGCGAGCGTGCCGTCAAGGTCACAAACGATGTAGGCGGTGCCGCGGTTGCGGGATACAACGACCATAGGTCCGAAGTAACGCGGCCGCATTTTCTTGTTGAGTGCCTTCTCGATGGCGGTGTTACGAACAAGGACAAGGTCGCCTTTGCGAAAGTTGAAGTCACGGATGACTCCAGCGTGGTTGCGCTCGAAGCGTAGCGCGGCGCGGTTTCGAGCTTTGTGTATGCGGTCGCGGAGGCGGGCGAGGTCTTCTTGTCGTTTTTGCAGCACAATGGCGCGGCGCGCCACGAGGTCGGTCGTCGAGAGAAGCGAGTCTGGCGGGGGAAGCAAGTAATTTGCCTCTACGATGTCGAAGGGTAAGAGCGGGTGAGTGCCTGTGATCGCAAAATAAGGGGAACAACCCATGCGCTTCCGCGGGGTTACGCGCTCGGACCAAAACACGGACTGAGCAACCTGAGACCACTTGTGTTCCTCGCCGTCGGAGGCCTTGAAGAGGGCCTGTCGGACGTCGAAGTGCGAGCGCTCAGCGATGCCGTTAGCGCGGGAGTTGTAGCCGCTGATCCGGATATGCCTGATATGGTACTTCTTCTCGAGGTGGCTGAGAGCGGCGACGAAAGGCTTGCCGTTATCCGAGACGATCTCTACGAGGGTTCCCCAGCGGCACAGGATGTCCTGGAAAATCCAATCGCCGATGGTTTGCGCGGTCTCCTTGCGGAGCATGCGGTACTCGGGGTAATGGGTGAGCGAACAACGGCCTTGGACGATGTATGAGAAACCTCCGGAGCGGGGGAGATGCATAGTATCCATATACATCTTAGCGAATAGCGGGGCCGGAGTTGCGACGACGGGAGGAATGGAGATTTGCCGGGTCTGGCGGAGCTGACAAATGTGACAAGTCCGGACGTACCAGGCGACGTCGCGGCCAACGAAGGGCCACCAGTAACGCTCCGATAAGAGGGCGTGCGTGGCGTAGAATCCTCGGTGTCCGATGTCGTTGTGTGCGGCCTCCATGGCCCGTGTGCGCTGTCCGCGGAAGAGCACTCGCTTGTGTGCTCCCTGGGGGTCTCGCTTCCAGATCGCGCCGTTCATGAGGAAGAACGCGCTAGCGTAGCGGACGGTCATGGCGAGACCGTGGTCGGAGAGTCCTTTGGGGCGCTTGAGCGTTTTGAGCCAGTCGTATGCTAGTGCGAGGCGTTTTTCTGCCCAATGGGCCGCTTCCGAGCGTGGAGCGGCGTATGGGATGTCGAGGTACTTCTCCTTGTCTGCGTCGTTGGGCTCTGGTGGAGGTTGTGCGACTTCTTGGACGGCGAGCTGGTGAAGGATGCTGGCGGATGCGGTGGATGGCTCGACGGGGTTGATGATATGCATGAATCCGTATAGGCGGTCGACCCAGTCGTCGAAGGCCTCGGGTCGTCCTCGTCCTCTAGATCGTCGGGTTGCGGAGGTCGACGAGAAAGCCCATCGGGGCCGTGAGTCTTGCCGGGGACGTGTCGCAGTTCGAAGTGAAAGGTCAAGATGGATACTATCCATCGATTAACGCTGGCGGAGGGGGCTATGTCTGGATTATTCAGCATTCCGCGGATGTACCTGGCGTCTACTTCGACAGTTAGGTTCCTGACGCCGACAAGGAAAATTTTATAAGCGCGGAGCGCTCGGAACAGGCCGTAAAGTTCCAATTTGGGTTGCGAGAAGCGGCGCTCCCTGTCGTTTAGGGGTATTGATCCGAAGCGCGCAAAGTACCGCTTCTTGGGGTTCTGGGGTCCGCTTGGCAAAGAAAGAATCCCACCGCAATGGGGGACGTGTCGACGGCGAGAATAACGGCGGCGTCGGTAGAATAATCGATGGGTCGGAGCGCGGGGGAATCGACGAGTGCCTGCTTGAGGTCTTCTTGGGCCGCTATTTCTTCCGGTCCGAATTGAAAGGGAACTCCCTTGCGCGTGAGGTTGACTAGGGCGTTAGCGCGCTTCGCAAAGTGGAGGATAAACATGCGGCACACGCCTATGGTGCCGAGGAACGCCCTGACTTCGGAGACGTCCTTGCATGGTCCCCACTTCGTGATTTTGTCGACGTACTTGTGGTCGGGGAGGCGGCCTTGCGGGTGCAGCGGTGTCCAACCACTATGATCTCTTCGGCGCAAAGGGTGGACTTGAAACCGCTAAACGTGCCACCGCTGTACTTGATGCGCTGGACGACGCGGTTGAGGTTTTGGAAGTGTTCCCAGACGAAACGGCGGATGCCTGGGTTCTCGGGATGCGCTCCTCCGTGCCGTCCGCGAGGATGTATTTTCCTGCGGGGCCGCGGATCGCGACGTCATCGATGTAGGGGACGGTGGTATCGGGGATCTCGGGCTGTAATATGTAGGTAACGTCATCGTGGAAAATGGGAACTGAATTGGTCCACCCCATCGGGAGGGTGACCAGCCTAAGCGTTCCAAAGGGGATTGAAATGTTGTGAGGTCGCGAGACGTTTCGGAGATGCCACGCTCGTCGTAGCCGATGTAGAGGTCGAGCATGCCGCCGCAAGCGCGGCCTGCAAAGTGTTCGCCGATCTGATCGGTAAACGGGGTGACTCCGGCGTGCTTGATGGTGACTTTGTTGAGGGGCTCGAGGCTGTGTACGATGCGGAGCGTTTTGCCGTCCTTTTTGACGACGCAAAACCATCGCGAGCGGTATGAGGAGTTCGAAGGCTCGTACACTCCGGCGTCGAGCTTTTTGCGGATAAGCTTGCGGACCTCCTCGTAGAGGCCGGGCGGAATCGGAATGTTCTTTTGCGTCCAGGGTTTGTGCGGAATGGTCGGGATTTCGACGGGAGGGAAGAAGTCCTCGCGGAAGTGTCCGCGCTCCATATCGCACCAAGCGAAGCCGAGCTCCTGGACGCCCATGAAATGGTGCATAAGATCTCGCTCCGCGGGTAAGAGGAAATCACCTGGGTGCGCTCGGTCTATGACCTCCTTTCGCTCCTCGGTGTATCGCGCGGTCGGGGTGTATGGTGGTGGTTGCGGTGACAGGGCGGGCATGTCTTTGAGGGGGTCGCCCTTGATGTTGCGAGTGATCCGGAACCTACTCGGAAGTTCCGTCTCGACTGGTCGGACCTTGACGCCTACGGGTTTGTACTTCTTGCCCGCGTATATGGCTCGGGGGGTCCTCGCATTTTGTATGGTGTACGTTCGCTTATACTGTAGCGGGACGGTGGGGGTATCGTCTAAGCTAGTCTCGGAAAGGAAAGAGTTTCGGAAGGGAAGAGAGTCTATGTCACATAAGGAAAAGTATGCCGCTGCCAGGTCTTCTTGGCGGGTATCTTCGGGCAGCGGCGCGCAGGCTTCAAGGGAAAGGTTCTCGGTCTCGGGGTCGAAATATACACAAAGCGCGAGCTCTCCTTGGCCGTCTGCCAAATCATCGATGCTCAAAAATCCTGCTTTTTGACGCGGCGGTCCGCAAACTTGAAACTGCCGCGCGGGATCGTCGGGACGGTGGCCTTTCGGCTCGTATTGGGGTCGATGATCGTAATGGTTTGGTTCTCGTCCGCGAAGTTGCGGACGACGGACTGCGTGAGGACGTCGAAGGGTCGTCCAAGAAGGATGTCGTAGGCGGGGTTGCGGAGTATGTGGACCTGTAAGTAAAGCGTGATGTCCCCGACCAAGAACGGAACATTTCGCGCCAGTCCTAGCGACTGGTCGACGCCGCCGTTCGCGGACATCATATGCAACCGGATAGTGGGGTCGTAGTGGAGCGCAAGAGCGTTACAAACCTCCTCTGACATGGCTACAACTTGGCAGCCGGGTCGAGGATTGCTTCCACTTTGTCTTGGCCGTCGACAGTTGGAAGGATTGCACGTAGTGCTCGGGACTCTGCTGCGACCGCCATGGGAGGGTCCGCGGCGTTGCCGGACCCGTTTTCGCGGAGGTAGGCTTCATAGGGGTCGGCGATAATTGTTGCGTTTGGCGGTGGTGTTCGTGCCGCGGCCGAGAAGGCTGCTGGCATATGCGAGAGGCGGTTCATTTTGCTGGAGGGGGCGCGGGGCTGTCGTCGTCAGGGATTTCTTCTATGGTGGCGTGCGGGACGGGGTCGAAGCGGACTTGTTTTTCTACGCCGCCGTCGTCGAGGGCCTCCTCCACCAGGGCTTGAGCTACCGCGTCCCGCGGTACTCGGCGTTTGATGGTGGCATCCGCGACTTGGGACCGCACCTCGGGGGCAAGCGAGAGTAACTCGCGCTGGGTGACGGTGATGGGGGTCTCCATCGCGCGTTCGTAGACGGTGCGGGCGACGAGGGGGTCGAAAATTTTTGCGGTGTTGTGAAACCCGGGCTCGCTCCTTCCCGCCGCGGGTGCTTTTATCGCGGGACGGGATGGTCCTGGTATGACTCCGTGAGTAGCATCAGGGGCTGAGGCGTACGGGTGTTCTGGTTCCTGGGGGGTTTCCGGGGCCTTGCCCTTCTTGGCTCCGGCCGTCTCCTGCTCTTCTGACGGGGCTGTTTCGGTGGGTTGCCTTTCTGGAGCCGCGCTGCTGCTACCGCCGCCGGCGTTATTTCCAGTTCCAGCGCGGCCGCGCTTGTGCGGTGGTAGGGTGGTTATAACCACTTCGGGGCGGGGAGGGAAAGGTCGCTTCAGGGCGTATACCCCGGCGGGCAATTCCTTCGGTCCCTGTACTGCGTTAGGCGCGGGATAGCTATAATAAGACTGACCCGCTGTAGCGTGCGAAGGCGCTGTCGCGGCCGGAGCTGCCGTCACCTCGACGTACATCTGCGCGGCCATCTGTCCGGGGTTCTGCCGGTGCCATTCCTCGACGCGGTCGCGCATCCAGGTTCCGGGAATGTTCCGGGGTACCATCGCGCCTGTGGGAAGGACTACCTTACCTTCGGGATTGCGTTTGCACTTCCCGAACCGGGTGAATTCCTCCACGATTTCGCACTCCCGGATGAAGTGGCCGGGCACTCCGCAAAAGTTGCAGACACTGCCTCCAGCCGCGTTCGTCCCCGCAGAGGCGGCTCCCGAGGGTCTTGGCCTACTGGGCCCCGCCTGTTGGGTTTGCAGGATGTTCTTGACGGTCTCGGAGAGGGTGGCGATGGCGGCGGTGAGGGTCTCGAGCTTGACCTGGGTAGCGTCTACTTGAGCCGGCGAGGTCTGAGTCGGAGTTGAGAATAAAGCCGCATTTTGCGTTGGTGCCGCCAAAGCTGTCGAAGCGCCCCTGAGTACGTAGTGTGCCGCCTCGTAGATGTCGGACAGCGCGTAGGGGTCGTCAGGGAAATGGTCGATCAGTTTTTGCTGGAGGCGCTGCCGTACTTTTGCCTCAAGCTGGGGGCCCAAGCCGCGGAAGAAAGACCGAGATTGTTCCTGTGTTGCCAGCCGATTTTTGCTGATCAGGTACCGCGAGATGAGCAGGAACCGGCGGTGGTATTCGCCGAGTTCGGCCGAGCTGACAATGGTGGTGCGCGCATAGTGGCCGATCACCAGATCCAGGTCCTGGATCGAGAAGGTTTGGTCGCTTACGGACCCTGGATAGAGTTTGAAGATCTCCGCTTTGAAATCTTCATATGTTTTGGTCGCGTCTTGCCAGGCCTCCGTCGACTTCCAGAGGTTCTCCGTCTGGACTTTGAGGTATTTGAGGGCGCCCTTCTTGCGGTCCGGGTTGTCGGCTACGTTGTGGAGGTTAAAAAGATCTTCAAGATCCGAAAAATACCTAGCAAGCTCCTCGGGCCTGCTGTCATCGAAGCTGGGCGCCGAGCGCTCACTTCGGCCGGGTAGATTTGATAATGCCATTCTTGGGATAGCGGGAGGCTGTGCGGGTGGCGGTAGTTGTTGTTGTTGTTGGAGGGCGCTTGTCGCGGGCGGAGCTTGTACCTGAGCCGGATTTGGTGCGTTTATTGTTTGATTTGGGATTGAGGCGAGTCGGGTTGTAGCCGGCGCACTTGCTCTTGCGGGTGGTGACGTTGGGGTGTTGCCGGGTTGCTGACTAGTTGAGGCGGAGTTCGGGGCCGTCGGCTGTGCTGACTGCGCCTTCGTTCGGGATCGAGTGTTTGGCGCCGTTGGAATGACGAGGTGCTCGACTTCTTCTTCGCTGGGGCCCGCACTAGGCGAATGCGGGTTCGAGTTCGGTTCGCTGAGGTCGCTAAGTTCGCTTGTGGTGCCCGGAGTCGATTCTCCGAGCGGGGTAAAACTTCCGGGGAAGGACGGTTCGCGTCCCTCTGATCCTTCGGACTCGTTAACTTCGAGGCCGGAATCTATCAACTCGTCGAAGAACGAGCGATCGCTGCCTTGCTCTTCGGGTTCTTCAAAGAGCGGCTGTCCGCGGCGCGTTCGGTACGCAATGATCTAAAGAAATAAGTGGAGCGGGCTGATACTTTTGAACTCTGACCTCCCCACGTTGGCCACCAAATGATACGCTGACCCGCTGCTATACGCGGAACTACGCGGGACTATGCGGAGGCGGAAGCGGGTCGAAGCGCAAGAGAGTCCGGAGGTCTGGGAATCAGCCGGTCCCGCGGTCCGCAACTATACCTAATCCTAATCCAAGCCTACTGCGGCCCGGACTGACGCTGGTGGAGCACGTCGGAGCTCCTACTGTACGCAAAGTGCCGAAACGCGGTGCACTTGAATCCTAAAGCGGCGCGGTGTGAAAGAGAGAGAAAGAGAGAGAGAAGTGGGGAGAAGTGGTAGCTTGATTGCTTGGCTCTACTCCTACCTACACTACACCTTTTATACTGTCCTAGGAGGCCGCACAGACCTCTTGCTTTTCCTCCAAGTCGCACCGCTCCTACAAGTCTCTCTACGCGCCCACTGCGGGCCGCGTACTCCGCCGAGTGTGCCTCACACCACTGAATAGGTTTCCATCCTTCTGACATCGCCTAATGGAGGGTGGCATCGCCTAGAATGACTTGACACCGGGCGGCCGCTTACTGTCTTCGGCCGAGGCGGGTAGTTAGGTCGTCGTGGCCAATTTGACCCGAAACGGGGAGTCTGCTTGTGTCCGCATCGGGATGTCCGAGCCGCCCGAGGCTCCGCTTTTGGGTTAGGTGTGATTTTGCTTCCGCTTTGTTGGGATTGGCCATGCCTTAGGACCGATGGACCGATGATCTTCGGAGTTCCGCCCGACTCTCTGGGCCGCTGACTTCACTCCATCACGCTATCATCCGGTCCGCACCGCTCCGCCGGCCGCAGTGGCCCGCATTCCCGCGTACTGCCGCGGACGCCGCGTATCATCGCATCCTTCCCTCTGTGCTTAGGTAAACCCGTGATGAGGTCCATGGCTATTTGCTGGAAGGGGAGCGCTTCACCCTCCGTCGGGATTCAGAATGCTGGGGTTTTCTTCCGATGGGTGAGGATCTTGTTCTGTTGACAGGTGGCACACCCTCTGATGTAGTTGGCGATCCATTGATTCATTCCTGGCCACGTGGCGTACTGCTTGGCCTTCCGTATGGTTTCATCTCGGCCGGGGTGTCCAGCAGTGGGGTGATCATGTATTCGGTTCATCAGCGCTCGTCGATCTTGTTCATTGGTCATGATGGCGTTGATGAACTTGTCTGATGGGAGCATCGTTACCGCCTGATTGTCGTTCTTCCCTTCGTTGGCGTCATTTGGTCGGGATAGGGCATCGGCGGAGGTATTGGTTTTCCCGGGTATGTATTCGATATTGAAGTCGTACTCCTGTAGGTCGGCGTGCCATCGGGCTGTGCGCCGGTTTAGGTTCTTCGGGGATTTCCAGTACTGGAGGTTCGCGTGGTCCGTCAGTATGGTGAACGGTTCTTTTGTCCACCCCAGGTAGGGTCGCCAGTGTGCCAGGGATTTCATGATAGCAAGGAGTTCTCGTTCATATATGTCGTAGTTCCGCTCAGTAGGGGTGAAGGTTGCTGAGTAGTATGCTATGGGATGCAGCTTAGGCTTGAAGTTTCGGGTAGCGCCAGTTTTGGTTGTGAGGGTGCCCTGGGTTCTGCCGCTTGCGAGAGTACGGCGCCCACGCCGTACGCGGATGCATCAGTTTGAAGGTAGAATCGTTTCTCGAAGTCGGGTTGGGTGAGGACCGGTTGTGAGCACATGAGTGTTTTGAGGTGGGAAAATGCCTGATCCTGCGCGGGGCCCCAATGCCAGGTGGTGGTCTTCTTTGTGAGATCGAGGAGTGGTCGGGCGATCTTAGAGTAATCCTTGACGAAGTATCGGTAATAGCCAGTGAATCCGAGGAATTTTCGGACATCGGTGGGTTTGTGTGGGACTGGCCATGTGGCGACGCTATCGAGTTTTGAGGGATCCATCCGGAGAGAGTTGTTGCCAACGATGACGCCTAGGTATTCGATTTCTGGTTGAGCAAAGGTGCACTTCTCGGGTTTAAGGTAGAGGTCGTGCCGTTCCAGGACGTCGAGAACATGGTGGGTTAGTCGTTCATGTCGTAGTCGGTGTTGTTCTTCAGTTTCTCCGCTAAGGGGCTTCGTGTGGATTGCGATGTCATCCATATAAACCGACAGCCAGCCTTGTGCCACCTCCGTGCGAAAGATAGTGTTCATCATCATTTGGAAGGTGGCGGGGAGTTGGTGAGGCCAAAGAACATTACAGTTGGCTCAAAGAGGCCCTCGGGTGTGAGAAATGCGGCCTTCCACTCGTCGCCCGGTTTAATCCTGATGTTGTTATAGCCCCATCGGACGTCGAACTTGGTGAACAGGGTGCAGCCACTGAGTCGATCGATGGTTTGGGGAATGAGGGGGATACGTTGCGGTTCTTCTTAGTCCACTTGTTGATGGGGCGATAGTCTTGGACGGGGCGTAATTTGCCATCCTTCTTTTTAACAAAGAAGAAGTTGGCGGCGTAAGGACTCCAGGATTCTCGGATAGTTCCTCGTCGTAGGTGCTCTTCGACAAATCGGTGCATTTCCTCTTGCTCTGCGCGATTGAGGGGTAGGAGACGGGCGGGCAAGGTTGCTGGTGCATCGGGGAGTAGTTCTATTGCGTGGTCCCAGATAGTGTGGCGTGGTAGGCGTTGTGATTGTTCTTCGTCGAATACCTTCTTGTGTCTGGTGAAGGCGGGTGGTATGGTTCCTTTGGTTTGTTTGCTGTTGGGTTTGGGGTAAATAGTTACCGATCCGATGTAGTACCGCCCGCGTTCTAGTTGTTTCCTTTGTCGAGGTATGTTGTGCTGTCGTGGGACAAATCGAGCCTTGTTTGCATCTGGGGCCCGCAAGATGATGGGTAGTTGGGTATGGTCGATCCATCCTTTAGCCCAGTCGATGTTCGGTTGCACCGCTGCGAACCATGAGTATCCTAGGATTGCTTGGTTTTTGCCTAGATCCGTGAGGAAGAATCGGAGGTTGGTGCGCTTAGTTCCCGTGGTGACCTGTAAGTCCGTATAATACTGCAGTTTTCCTGCCTTGTTTTCCGTATTATCCACGTTATAGAGCGTCCTTGGTTCATCTAGTTGTTTGATAGGAAGTCGTAGCCATTTCGCAAGGGAGAGGTTGAGGAAATTTTCCGTCGCTCCTGAATCGATCAAGGCGACGATTTCGGCCCTTTTTGCTTTTGTCTGAGTATAGCAGCGGACTGTCATTGATTTTCGTGCTGAGATATATACATCATCTTTAAGCGTCCGTCTAATTAAGGCCGACCTAATTAGACTGTTTAAAAATCCGGCTGAGGTCCTTGCCCAACTCCTGGATAAGTTGTTTTTCGATCGTCGAAGGTCATGGAGTCCATTTGGCTTTTATGTGGGCCACACGGTCGACTTCGGGTTCTTGGTAGTTATCCCCGTACGGATCTTCTGGCTCGAAGTCTATGAGGTTGATTCGTTTCTTGTTCCTCTGATTTGGGCGATTCGGACATTCCCTGGCAAAGTGGCCATGTTGTCCGCACTGGAAGCATGCTCCGCTGCGAGCGGGTGTTGTTGGTCCGGCAAGGTTGATTCGTCCCGGGCCTCGCCTCGGGGGCGCTCGGTTCCTTCCAAGTCCATAGGGACTGGTTGGTTGTTCATCCAGCGCGGGGCGTTTGAGGAGTTGTATGCAGGTCGCTGGGGCGGTCTGTAGTTCGAGTACTGCCGATTTGGGTTGTTGTGGTCGTAGAATGGTCGTGGGGGTGCCCTTTGTTGGAATCTCCTTGCCCTTGATAGAGGGAAGGGTGGTGCGCCCTGGTCCCCTTCAATGCCTGCTGCTGGGCTAGAATTTGCTTGACCTCATTCTGTGCCTGGACGCTCTGGACCGCCCTTTCTTTGATGGCAGGGTAGGTTTCAACTGTGGGCGCCCTTTTTACGTCTTTGAGGGTCTCCGGCGTCAATCCTGCTAGGAACTGTCGTATGGTCTCGGGTTTCCGGTAGTGTAGTTTGCCAGTCAGGCCAATTCTTCGAATTTGCTGATGTATTCGTCAATTTGATCCCCTTTCATAGAGTGAGTTTGTAGTTCAGTGCGTGCCCGTTCTTCTTTGGCGGTGTCCTGGAATTGTGCCTCGAATTCGTCCAGGAATTGCTCCCATAGGGCTGGGACGTTGTCCACGGCGGGGTCCAAGTGGTCTAAAAATTCTCCTGCATCGCGTACCCATCCCGCAACTCGTGGTCCTTTCATGTGTGTAAGGGTGAATGCGATCTCTTCATGGGGGAATTGTGTCCTGCGACGTCACTGTTAAGCCTGAAGTACATTTTGACGTCTTCGATGAAGGCGTCGGCTTTCGTCCTGTCCCCATCGAAGGGATCTGGTCGGCTTCCCATTGTTCGTACATCGGCTGCTGCGGCCACTGGTACCATTGCATTTCCTAGTCCCCTCCTCCTCCACCGCCTCCACCTCCACCTCCACTCCACCGCCCCCGCCTCCTCCTCCAGGGTTGGAGGGTGGGAGTCGTTTGAAGGCTTTATTGAAGGCGGTTTTGAGGGATTCGGCGGTAAGCGGGGTTTCCCGTTCCCCTTGCGGGGTTGGAAGAGGTTCCTGTGCTGGTATGGGCGGTTGACGTCGTTGTCATTAGTGTTCGTTGCTGGAGCGGTGGGTTACTGATTTTTGATGGGGTGGCTAGGAAGAAATTTCGGTGCTGGGAGGATGGGTTACTCGGGGTTCTTTCAATTTGCACCGGGCTGTGCCTGATGGTCTGGTCGATCGGATCTGTCTCGTCGTCCGATGGCTCTTCCCCTATCTCCTGGGGATTTCCTGAAGGGCTTGGTGCTCTGTCGTCTTCGTTTAGATGTCTCTTTGGTAGGCTGGTGGAGAGTCTGGCTTTGGTGTGCGTCTGCTGCTTCGATAGTCGTATCGAAATTATGTGCGTCGTCGAATTCTTCCCCTAATAAGAAGTTTCTGTTGTCTGGAGTGACGTGGATCTTGTACCACCTGTTACTGAATAGCACCACCGGTATGCTTCGTTTGATTCGTAGTTTGTCGCTTTCACAGAAGACCAGGTACTGCTTTCCTGTCTTGTTATGTTCGTTGTATCGTTCGACCAAGATGATTCTTGAGTTTGGTCGGTATCTGACTAATTTCCTCGTCCTTGAGGTAGAACTCCTCGAGCTCGTCGTACGGATCAGCCACCGTAGCTTTGTATTGGAGAAAGTTGAGTCTAGTGTCACCGCCGCTACTAGCGACCGCAATGGAGTGAACTTTGCGTAGTACTTAAAGTAGAAAAGCTAAGAGCTAAGCCTCTTAGATGCGTCTGAGTAAGGGTCCGTAGCCTCTGTACGTTATACCAGAGGTTCCCCTTGTGAAGTAGAGAGCTCGAGCGAGGAGAGGAAGGTTGTTGGTCACTAGCCTCGTATTCTGATAGACAGGAGACTCAACTTGGGGCTTCCCTACCCAAGTTGAAGTCGTATAAAATACATCCCTGGCAGGACTAATGGAGACGTGAACCCGTAGACGGAGAAACCAGTATGGGGTAAGTAACTAATTCAACTGTACTACCCGACTGTCCCAAGAATGCCCGACGGAACCATAACAAGCCGATGGATACAATTACAAACCCCGGACAATCCATATCGATAGCTCAAACTCCGAGAAATCCAGAAGAGCAGCCCGCACTGCTATCAATCCTATGCATTTAGTTCACAACCCACGATCAAGGAATCACACGACACAAGACACCGAAACGAGAACGAACCCTGAAGCCCGGATCCTGAATGGAGCTTACCCCTGTCCGTAAGGCGTACAGCTAGCCTTAACCCAGAGAGCCGGTTACATTATCATCAGTGAGCTATGTTGTTATCCTCCTTTAGTATCAGACTGCGAATGCATAGATGCTTCAGGATAATCATACCGCAGGTGCAAGGTGAGGGAGAACATGGTCAATGCAAGGCAGATGGTCAAATAAACGGGTATCACTTTTCTCAGCTGCTCTCGAATCACGCGTATTTTCTGAAGAACAATCAAAAGCCCTGTTTTGTGAGGTCATGCGTTGTTTTTCCACACATGTTGGTGCGAAAATGCTCCTAAATGTTGTACCTCTCATGTTTTAATGTTAGCAACACATAGCCTGTAAGTGACATGATGCTATCATCTTTTATGTCTTTTCTAATATTCTTTGATAGAGTGTAAGTGTTTATGCATACATTGATGATGTTAAAGATTATTAATCACAGTATTTTTCACCTTACTTTTAGTTTGTGAGTCTATTATATTTATCATCACTTTTGCTTATCTAACTTGATGTAGGATGTAGGTTCATCTTAAAAAGTATCATTATCATTCTCACAGTATCTCTTCTATCTTCTCTTCTGCTATTTATAGAAAGTATGTTACTTCTCTTTTTGCAGTTTGCTAAATTCTATTCATACACTTAAATTGTTTTATTATTATATTTGCAGTTGGTAAGTCCTTTAGTAAAAGATTATTATAATACTGTTTAATGTATCATGTTTATTACCCCTTATAGATTGTAAGCATGATTGTTTTATTTTTACTATCTTTCTAACATATTGAAATATATTCAATAGTGGGTAAGTTTCTGCCCTTTTATTTTAACATTGTATGTTTTATTAGAATTTGTATCTACTTTATTGTTTAATAGAATGTAAGTGTATCTTTGCTTAGTTTTACATACATTGGCTTATGACTACTTTTATAAATTATTTTGAACTTTTTAGATGGTAAGGCTTTTATTATTGCTAATTTTCTTACTATTGGCTTAATTATATTTAATTATTTAGGATGTGAGTGTATATAATAAATGCATAAATAATTTTATAGGCTAACACTTATTGGTTTTAAACTATATAGCATGTGAGTATGCTTATATTATCATATAATAAACCATTTTCTTATATAATTTTTATATTTTCAAAAGAATGTAAGTTTTCTTTAAGCTTTAATTATATGTTTTATTCACTTATAGCTATTTTTTGCCTATGTGAACTTAATAGGCTGTAAGTTAAAATATGCCTTTAATATGGTTTTTAAAACTTATTAATGTTAAATTTATAATTACTAAATAGGCTGATGTAAGATTAAAAAAAAAATAAAGTACTTTAATATACTTATTAAAATAATACATAGGCTGTAAGTACTACATTAAAAGTTTAAAGCTTATCTGATTTTAATACTTTTTATTTTTCTAATAGACTGTATGTGCTATCTAATTGTGTATTAAGATTAAATTTAGATAATAATATCTACTTAATTTAATTATATAAATTATAGAATGTAAGTATATCTAACATTTATTTGCTTTTATTTACTATATATGCTATTTATATTACTAGAAGTTTAGTA
>JAGKRU010000082.1:0-148302 GCA_022884055.1 Russula griseocarnosa | reverse complement strand
TGCACGGTTTTGTTTGTGATGAACATCTGACTCGGCTACAAGATAAATTTGAATAAGATCTAAGAAAGCTTAGAATTATGACTTACAATAGTGCTCTGAACCACCAGTGGCCTTGGTAGCCTTCTAGAACTACACAGTGGACCCCCATAGAACAGTGTACAGCATCAATAAATCCACTGTCCTATCCGAAGGTTTTTCCTCTGATAGCTAAGCAGGAATTTGGTTAAAAAGCCCTTTAAAGCAGAAAATGAGACTCACACAAGCATTTTTTCTTCATCAGAGCATCCTCTAAGTCCCATTTTGCAGCAGCCTTTTCTGCTTCCTCTAGTTTGCTTTGTGGAAGCTGATTAAACCACTTTCTAAGGGCAGATATGCAGTTGCCAAGAGTTTTTTTATTGGTCTTGTCACGACATGCTCTATCAATCTCAGCAACCTCATCCACAAAAAGTTCTTGCGCAACACGAAAGGCATCCCAAGGCTTCCAGTATTTCCAGCATAAGTTGGTCTAGCAGCAGCCTTATGCTCTTTAGAGGTCAAGTCTTTTCCACCTTCCTTAGCAGCACCAACTTTGCTTCTTCCTCCTTTCTGTCATTATCATTCAGGTAAGGAAGAACTCTTTGCGGATTATCTATAAATTTAATGTCAATAATTAGTAATAGCTACACACACATTTAACTCAGTAAAATAAAATACTTACCATACAGAGATGCTCAGGAAGCTCAATGCTCTGCTCCTCATATAAGGATGACTGAATAATGTTCTTCTCACAATCTTTAAGGATTTGTACATGGGTGACAGGGTCCCATGAGCCATTATGTACTGCTGAACATATTCGGCAAGAGTTTCATCAAAATGAATGCTCCAATCAGTAGACATCATGATGAAAATGTTAAGATGGTTGGTTGATAATGGTGAGTTGGAAAGAAAGAGAATTTTCCGGCAAATTGCAATACTCTAGTTGATATATATAAATGGCAATGAAAACCAGCGAATTGTAACGCACATCCTTTTGCCGGCATCCCCTGCCAGAATAAAAGTGGGCCACTTTGGATTTGGCAGGGATGCTTTTAGAAAGCATGCTTGCCTAATGGGCTCTAAGCAGTCAGTTGACACTTGTTGATGCTCTCAATTACCTTGTTTCACCTGTCAAACAGCTATTGCTAGGAAACTCTTTAGTCACTTCTAGAATACCCAAACTTTAATCACTTTCACAAAGTGTGTTTGCACTTATTGCTTGACCCCTAACCTTTGGAGGCATCCTTAGGACACCTGATTCATGATTTGGCTAAGGCTGCACTGAAATGAGTCCCATTTTGTCAGTCACACCAAGAGTCCTTACAATTTCTCAACCACTGACTAAGTGCCTTTCGAAGTCTGACAAGTTTAACAATTTGGTGCATGGTAAGTTAAGAAAAGTTATGCATTGTGTTTAGTTAGATTATTTGTAATAATGTACTTAAAATAAAAAATAAGTATTACATCAGAAATTTTGTATACAGGGGAATGTGGATGAGCAAGGGGAATGCATTGCAAAACACGTCTTCATCAGTACCCATTACTTCCTTTCCCTAGTGTCATCTCCCCATAATGTCAGCCCTGATCTCACTCCCCTGCTCAGATGAACCCCAACCACCTGTCAACAGAAGTGACACAAGTGCAAGCAAGCCAGATGATCAGGCCAGCCAGTCAGGGACTCATTCAATGGCAACTCAGTGCTCTCCGTGCTCTTGGCAACAATGGCTAACAATGGTTCTTGCCAATCAGCATAACTGGCCAGATAGCTGGGGGAAGAAGTGCGCCCACAGTAAAGTTAACAGCATCAGTCCCCTTGCGTAGCAATGTCTGTGCTCACACCTGCACCCCTGCACCTACTATACATGTCCTGCCCATGCTCTACCTGCCTGTGTTGCTCCCCTTTCTCATGCCATCCTCATGTGTCTCATTCCCCCAGTACACACCAACTATTTATTTTCATCCCTCCAGCCCCTCTATCCCAGTTGTATTACTCCCATTCTCAGTCTCCTTCTTTTTCAACTTAGTTATTTCCACATGTAGCTTAGATAATGTGTTTATAGCATGTGTTTGTTTGTAGAATAAGTTTTTATTAATTAGAAATATTACACATAAGAAATTACTAATTAACATGAGCTTGATGCACACATGACTTGGCTGAACTCTGGGAATTTGGAGTTTGGTTGAATCCAAGGCGGGCCGGGGCTGGTGATTGAACTGTCACAGAACATTCCTTTTCTGGTCAACTCATCATACTATGTCAAATCACAACAGTTATGGTGTCACAAATCTATCCTACAATATACAACAAGACTTATCAGTAAGAGAAGGAACAATTGTATGGATCAGTCTACTGTTATCTTCAACCACCCTACATCCTTGCCGAAGATAATAAGACAGACCCTTGAGGTCACACAATATGAAAAGATTTAGGCTCCTTCGGCGGGTTACTGTTTCAACCACAGTCGAGATTCTTGCACTCAATGCCATAAGTTTATATATCCTTCACATAAGCTGAAAGCCAAGGATTGAGTATCCCACACTGTGAGCACTATAGCGGCAATTTTTCTCCCTAGGGCTGGTATACTTTGTAAGCCCAAAGAAATTTTATAACATGCTGAGGGGTAATGTGAATGATAGCAGTGTGCTTGCCCAATGTAAGGCACTGCTTGAGTGTGTGTTCAAGAGCCTCATTGAATTTGAATCCATGAATCACCACCAACTTTGTCACTTTAGTGAGCAAGTCAACAGTGTTCACTGTCGACAGAGTTTGTGCGTTAAAGGCAAGAGCATCTGCTATCTTAAAACTATTAGAATTCTAGTTAGTAATACTATATATACCATATAATAAAACATGAGACCCATCTGGTTAAGCCTTATCTTAATTTACGAAAAGCGTTGGGTTGGTCTACAATTGCTCCACATACCAACATAAACAATATGAAACCACAAAGTATAGACTTAAACGGTCTTAAAATAACATTAAGCCACTGTTAAGTTTATAGTTAATATTAGTGTGGAATGATAAAATAAATTAGTACTTACATCACCCACTGGGGTGGCACAAGCTTCTTTTTTCTCATCTGTCCCAAACCAGAGGTCACCGCTGGGGGTTGAATGCGTGGTAATAAAAACAATCATGTGACTATACCTGAAAAGCTTCACTAGAACCTTTTGGGCATCCCTGTTCCACTTTACCAAAGCTTGATTTTGTTTAACATCAAAAGGCAAGTCAAAGATGTCAAGTTGATTGTCTTTGGAATAATATTCGGAGAGAAGGTCATTCACTATCGTAAAGTGGGCATCGTGGCTGATAGAGTTAAGACAAAAATGTATGAGAATGGTAGGGGGGAATGGTTAGTGGCGCCGATAGAGGCTTCAAAACCTTCTTTGACCTTGAGAAACGTTTTAAGAACTGGCTTGCCATTAATTGTAAATCCCTATAAGAAATTCAAATATATTTTTGTGCCAACATGAAAAGAAGCAGAAAAGCACTCACAAAATAAGGGTCATTTCTGCCATTTTTTACATTCCAACTCCAACTGCATTGAATGCAGGTAAACCAAACATTTGTGCCACTAAGCTTGCTGCACACCTCAGCAGGTATTTCCACACAGTTGAAACACACTGTGTGCCCGCAGTCTAGCTTGTTGCATTCCCAAAGCTCTCCCCCATCCAAACAAATTGAACAATGCTATAAAAATAACAGTCATTATATCTTACAAGTGCTCTATAACATGATGAGTACTTACTTGAAGGTTTAGTGGCAATATAGGCTCCTGCATTTGAACATCACAAGTGACCACTTGTTGTGTAAGTGTGACACACTTGGCAGTGCCGCCTGTAGTCATCCTTGCAGTTACTGATGTGTGTGGCATGATGTTGAAGCAAAAGCTACTCAAAAGAAGTGAGTCAAGTTGCAGCAAGAGTGCAACAGCAATGGTGCAATGGTGATAAGTGATAAGCAATCTGTTGGAATAAACCTCAGGCACATGCAGAAAATGAGTGGGATTCGAGTGGTGTGGGCAAACGTGTGAGGGTGCCGGAAAGTATTTACATGTACTTTATACCCGAGAATAGTGTGTGTCAGCACACTGGCAGATGAATGGAAAATAAACTGGTGACTAAAATACTGCTAATGGTAAGGAGACATGAGCCATGCGAGCTCAATTTCAACACAATCAACAGCTTTTCCATGCCACTTTATTTGCTTTGTTATGCTACCATCACACACAACTTGTTTTTTTTACATGCTTCTATACTTTAACCACATTTTTATCTCTATGACATCCCCCAAGGCCTGACAATATGTTTGTATCTTAGTGTCTGCCTCTCAAGTACCACTGTTCAACATCACAACTGGGCCTGAGTTATGCATTCAATACTCCCAATGCACATGGTCATGTGCAAACATGGTGAAATATGAAACGTAATATATTCAGTGAACTAGCTTATCATAGGTAGACTGTACTGTGCTGTACTGGTGAAACATAGAAATGTATTATATTTGGCCAAACTACGCAACGTAAGACAGCAGCTGCAACTGTTGTGAAATGCATGTATGGTTACGTGCAATCATGGTGATCTATATACATAAAAGGAACTCACTAAATTATCGCTGCTGACAAAGCATGGAAAAAGTAGGCCACAAGTTTTCTGCCTAATGTCTGAAGAAATGGATAAATAGTAGGACTAAAGTATTTTTTTTTACTTGTTTTAAACCTTTTCAGTGTTATTTCTGTTGGAATATAAGACGTCCAAGTGACACTTTGTGGTCTGATTATAACATCAGTATTTTCTATTATGTGTATTTAATGGAGCTCAGTAGGAGCCCCTAAAAATATATATACAATATATGCTTTTGCACTTCGTGCACTCACACTCTTTCCTTTTGCATTGCTCGTATTTTTCCCATTTTCAACTCGATGTGGTGCCCCCACCTACATAGGGGACAGCAGCCAGGCTGAGCATGCCACCGAGCATGCCACCTCCGGTGTTGACTTAGGCATTGAGCCCAGGGCTCAGGAATTACTGGGCTGTGTAGTTCTAAGCCGTGTAATTCCCACCATAGTGTGGGAGTTTTAGGGCTTGTGGCTCCTGAATCCCCATGCGATGGTCCAGAGAGCATCAGTCAGGTAAGCATGCCAAGCCCAATGCATGGTCCACAGCAGCACAAGTCCTCCCATTGGGCGTCCCCATCCCATTGGGTGTTTCTGTCCCATTGGGTGTCCCCGTCCCATTGGGTGTTTCTGTCCCATTGGGTGTTTCCGTCCCATTGGGTGTCCCCGTCCCATTGGGTGTCCCCATCCCATTGGGCATCCCTGTCCCACCTATTCTGTTTCCCCATGTGATCTGCATGTGTGCCCCCTCCAGCACTCCTCACGCCCATTCCCATCCCCACGCCCATTCCTGTGTCCACATGTCCTGTGCCCCCTTCCACGTTTACATGCCCCGTTCCTGCTCCCGCACTTGCATGCCCCATGCTTCCTCTAGCGCTTGAACATCCCATTCACCCTCCCACATCCACATTTCCCATGCTCTTGGCAGCTTGGGGGCTGTGTCTTAGCGATTAGAAATACATAATTACATTTATTAGTATATAGTACTCTTATTAGAAAAAAATAAAATTGTAAATAATAGTTAATTACTGCTCTAAAATGTTAACTTATGGGAAATGCCATTCAGGCCATACCTTTCCTTTTTAGAAGCTATCATTCAACAGGGGACACACTTATTTTTGTGCTGGTGGTACAATCACATGCAAACATGTTGACATGTTGATGTGACTAGAGTCAACATGGTCATGTGATGGATTCAACATCGACCATTGAAAAAAACTTCGCTTTGACATTTTTTCCCCAACTTCAACCACTTCCTCGCTTGCTTCTTTCTTCCACCCCACTCTAATGCTTCTTTTTTCTCACCCTAATGCTTGTTTATTTTGTCTTTTGTTTGCAGCAACACTTTGTTGTGATCTATGGAACTGCAGTCCATAGATCACAACAGAGTGCTTACTTTGATAGGTATGCTTCCTTAGTGTCTTTTTTTGTGTTGCTATGCCAGAACAACTGTCTCACTCTCTTTTTGACAAGTTACTTTTGTGTTTAGGGTTTGTAGGGCAAAGTGGTGTGTTGGGACAGTGGTCCTGCTCCCACTTCTGCTTCTTTTTTGGACAAGGGCATAGGGTGATGTGTCAGGACAGTGGTCCTGCTCTCACCCTTGCTTTTGCTTTTCTGAACAAGTGTTGGGCGATGTGTCAAGATGGTGGTCTCGCTCTCACCCTTGCTGTTTTGGATGAGGGCAGGGCGATGTGTCAGAACGGTGGTCTCGCTCTCGCCTTTGCTTTTTTGGATGAGGGGGTGATGTGTTAGGACGGTGGTCCTGCTTTTGCCTTTGCTTTTTTGGACGAGGGCAAGGCGGTATGTTGGGACAGTGGTCCTGCTATTGCACTTGCTTTTTTGAATGGGGGTGAGGCGATGTGTTGAGACAGTGGTCCTGCTATCGCTTTTACTTTTTGGACGAGGGTGAAGCAATGTGTTGGGACAGTGGTCCCACCATCACCTTTGCTCTTTTGGATCAGGGTGGGGCGATGTGTTGAGACAGTGGTCCCGCTCTCACCCTTGCTCTTTCAGTCCTGGTCAAGGCATAAAGTGGTGTGTTAGGATGGTGGTCCTACTCCCACTCTTGTCTTCCGATGATCATACTTACAAAGTGACTGCATAACACATCAAGGCTGTTAACATATGTTTTTTACTTTTTTATGCTCTTAGTGCAGCTGACCCCTTTACATCGTGTTTCAGTGCTCACTATAACCTTGTTACCGTCACTGTCCCTTTTGGTTATTGTCACTGCCCCCTTATTGATAAGGTAAGTTTGTTCTAGTTCCCTACAATTTTTAACAGCAACTGATACTTTTTAGTTCAGCTGGTCAACTGCTGGCATTACAACTGTCTTCTTTATATCAGATAAGTCTCATTTCTGTGCTATAAAATATTATTTATGCCCTTTATAGATGTTTGTATTGTCTAATTGGATATTTAGTGTGATTCAGTTTCAGTTTCATGTCACTTTTATTTTTTAGTGTATAACTTTCATTTTGCTTGGATGGCTTGTCAAGGGGAGGGCCCCCTCTTGGTAAGCTACCCCTTGCACCTTTTTTCTGTCTTTTAGAAACACAATTGCACGGTTATGTCTATTATGTGGTTATGTCACTATTATGTGGTCACATGACTATTATTTGGTCATGTAACTTCGTTGATTGAGCAACTTTGAAAAAGATACGGGCACAATTCTGTATGGGTGTCAAATTGTCAGCATTAGCTCAAAAGCCAAGGGTAAACTGCATTGAACCCTAAGCCCTCATCTGGTATTGAAGGATATGCAATCAGTTAAGTGAGTTGGTTTTGAAGTGTCCAACATTGTATCAAGAGTGTTTATGAGCATATCATAGTACTGCACCTACACTGTCTTGGGTCCTAAGTTCAATGATGATGAGTGGATTTAGTTGTTGAATGTCTACTGTCACAGAAGGTGGATCTGAAGTCTAAAGAGTAAGAAGAATAGCTGCATTATAAGAGTCAAAACCTTCTGGAAGTGTGTCAAAGTGTCATTAAATGCTTGTATAGAGAGGGTACACGTGATTGGGCGCATTCAAAATCTCACAATAGAATACAGAGAAGTTGAGTTGAGGGTAAGCATAGTATAAACCTGAGTTGAGTCCTGCATATCTAAGGTTCAAAGAGTAAGGTTATCCTGGAGTAGCTGCATGATTATAGGCATCATATCGAATTATTGTACCTCTCCAAAAGCATATTAAGTTCTGCAATAAGCATCATTGAATGTTTGTTTAGCAAGATGGCTTACACGATCAGGAATATTCAAATAGAATGTAGTGAAGCTGAGAACAAGTCCAAGACGGATGAGGTGTGCTGGAGGCAATTTAGTGACAGCAACATTGAAGGCGGCCATAGGTATTATGGCCAGAGGATGACAATGCATGGTTGCAGACCTCAGGAGTGATAATGTTGCTCTGTGGGTGAGAGTTGGTAATGAAAGTAGAGGTAACAGTGGAATCAGCCTAAGAGCCAGGCTTATTGGGTAGGATGAGGGTCAGAATGGGTTAGAGTCTTGGGTTATGTTCACCTGAGGTACAATGTCGGAGTGCCTATCAGCCACAACTGTACAGTTTTCCATTCATTCTGTTATCGCAGTCTTACATCACAATCTTTCTTTCATCAGTTTGTGCTCATCGCCCTTTTCCTTGACCAGTTTGACCCTTGGTGGAAGATGACTACTGTACTGTACAAGCAAAATAGATCACTTCCCACCCTCACAGCCACTCCTTTCCTTCCTTTCTCTTCGGTTTCATTTCTCCATCTTGGCCTTTGGACAAAGACAATCAGCACTAAGCATGGTAGCGGTATGTCAAATATAATCCTTAGCTTTGTTTCCAAGATACTAACTATTTTATTTTACAAAATTTATACATCATTCAGCACTGCATTGACACGCACATTCACTTGTTCCAGGCATTATCCTCACTGGCTCAGATATCATTACTTGTCACCCACATCTGTGGCACCACCATCTGCAATGCCCCCATCATCAACATGCCTCATTTCTCCATCACTTAGCACCCACGTGCTGGTGGTACTGCCATTCACAACATCTCTGCTCCCTCCCTCGGCATTTCTTTTTTCTTCAACAACACTCTCCTTTTGTGGCTGCTAGCTTGGTCCATATGGGAATGCATTTGGTTTGCCAATATAAGAGGTATACAGTCATATATTTAGAAACTTTGCAATGGCAGAACCATGGGTCTATATGGACCCATGGGTTTACAACAACACCATCAAACTACAGGTACAGAGTGTACCCATGCCCTGTACTGAGGCTATACACACGAGTGCGGTGTTGTCCAGTCTGACCCATACCACCCTGTGTTGGACCCTACGTGATGATGAGGCAATGGTGAGGATGCAAGATAAGTAAAGAAGGCAACCTTGAGACATTTGTTCACAGGCCTTGGCGATGGACTCTCAGATTGCGTGGTGTTGCCATTCAACGATGCCATTAGCTCACAAGTTGTAAGCTGAGACTCATATACCAGATATCAAAGCACTAGCCGAGTGTGGTGATAAAGGTTGTTCCGTCTGCAGTTTCCCATCAGCACAAGACTTCCCCAAAGAGAATGCGCCATCAGAGTTATCCCCATAAAAGAGGGCATACTTACTCCATGCGAAGCTTATCAGTCAAGCTCAAAATAGGTTCACCACCTGCAGTAAAAGAGGGGATGGTGGTCATACTTTGAGGTTAACAGGCACTGTAATCACAGCACAGTCCATGAGATCTTGAGGGAAACTTGAAGTGAATAGCATAGCAGTGACCGAGTGATGACAGTAATGGGAGCGATAGCCAGAAAGCACTGGAAAAGTGGGCCAGAGTGGTAAAAAAGGAAAAGGGCAGTGAGATAGTGGATGCTGGATGACTGCAGTGCTCAAACACTCATTCCTCCATGTGGTCCTGGGGCTTTGGCTTCAGTGTATCAGCAGTGAGGGAATTAAGACTTTCTTTCTGCCTAAGGATTGAATTGTGTCATTACAGGGAATGTGAGCTGTGGGAAAATTGAACTGTGGGAACTATAAAGCCACCCAAACAGAAAATTTTCACATCTTGTGACTCAACAACTCAACTTAACTGATTCCGATTGGTGGTCAGCACTGTCAGCATTTGATATGGATACAAGTTCTGCTTTGGTTACCTATATAGGTAGCATTTTGAATGAGCTTGTAAAGAGCCCTATCATCATTGAGGGTAAAATTTCTTTTGAAAAACTCTGAAAGCCAAAGTGAGACCCAATTCCTAAAACACCTTATTTTCCCTTCACACTCTAACATTTTTAGGATGAGAGCTCAAGTTCTTGTTGAAACTCCCCATAACATTACCTTTGAAGAAAAGGGGCCAGAAATGAGACCTTTAATGGATGTAGAAGTACAACATTATGCTACTGTCATTGCTGCAGCCTTTTTAAACCCAAGTAAGTAAAATTATAATTGGAATTTGAATTTATTCTAATGGATTGGCTCCTACTATAGTCTCAGTTAACTGGGATTATAACAGGTTTGCTAAGTCAGCTAAAAAGTGGGAATCCAATAAATATTTGCCAACGTACATGTGGGTTTAATTACAAAGCCAACAACAATTATTGATATGCACGGAAAGATTTTAATGTGGTATCTTCCTAGTCTTTTTCTTTCCCATCGAGTGGTGCATTGTATAGTTTCTATTCAGAATCCCTTATATTAACTTTGTGGTCAGAAAGAGCTGAACAGGGTTACCAAGTGCCTTAAAGAACCTTTGTGTTATTCATCCAAAAAAGGCAAAGACATATCAAGTTGGCAGATGGATGGTTTCACTTGTGATGGTACAGAGGCAATTTTTGGAGCAAGAAAGCTATCATTGTCTATTGGAAAGTTCTTACCAGGGCAACAGGTATGTATACTTACTGTCTGTGATTGAGAATTCCTACTTATATCTAAAACTAGCAACTTCAAGATGCTATATACACCTTGCCACATCTTCGCACTAAAGCTGTTTGCCAATGGCTTCAGCTTATTGACCCTGTTGAGCAACTACTAAATGCAGTTCTGCAGATTGTGCATCCAGATATGTATGAGGCAAACAGCAAGGCTACTCCTTTGCTGCTCCAGCAGCTGGATGACCCTTCGCTAACTTGGCCAACTATATATCCTGGCTTAGATATCATTGCCAATTGGCTCACACCTAAGCATTGTGAAAAGGGTGAGGCATTATCTTTTTATGACCATCTAATTAGCTTTGGTCAGGGTCATGATGCCCATCTCTGGCTTCATGATTTTAATGCAGAGTTTGCATACCAACCTGGAACAAGTATCTTGTTTCCAGGTAAGGTATTGACTCACTCAGTTCTAGAGTGGTCTAAGAGGGAGAGGTTAGCAATTGCTCATTATGCAAAGGATGATGTGCAGAACAGATTAGAGGTGGCTAGACCCTTGTTACCAACCCAGTTAGATTAGTGGTTCATGTATAATGTAGCTAAATAAACTGCAATGGGAATGACTAAGCATTTTTAAAGTTAGAAATACCCACTGCCCCAGCCTGCCTTAGATTCATCTGAACTCCAAATTCCCAGAGTTTGGCCAAGTTACACACATATCAAGCACCACATAATTCCTCAACCATCAGCACCAGCGTGCCTCAGATGTAACAGAACTCCAAAGTCATGCATGTATCCTCACTTGGCCTTCGGGCTGGCCTCAGTGTGTCAGATAGAGCTGATGCCTTCCCGTCTCCTGCTACTGGCAGTTATTCTTAGTTTACCTGTACATAGTACTAAGAATAAACATGTTCCAAAAAAAAAAAAAGTCATGCATGTATCATTGACATCAAGCATGCATTAATTAGTAATTTTTTAAGTGTAATATTTCTAATTAATAAAATCTATTTATTCTACAAACATGCTATAAACATATTATCTAAGCTGGGGGAATGAGATGCATGGGGGTGGTATGGGAGGAGGGAGCGATGTAGGTGGGCATATGGGCAGGACATGTAGGTGCAGGGGCATGGGTGTAGGCATTGTCAGGCAAGCAGGGGACTGACACTGTTGACTTTACTGCAGGCGTGCTTCTTCCCACAGGCATGCTTCTTTCCCCAGCCATCTCTGATCAGTTATGCTGATTGGATGCAATATATTCTTTTTCTGGAAGGCAGGAACCATTGTCAGCCATTGTTGCCAAGAGCATGGGCACTGAGTTGCAATTGAATGACATTGAGTGATTTTGCTAATTTTAGATCCCTGTACTATGCTGTAATAGGCTCATACTCCAATTGGCTGCCGAAATGATGGATGCAGTGTCATCATTTGCCACCATGCTGTCAGCAACTGACTGGCCTGGTTGTCCAGCTCACTTGCACTTGCATCGCTTTCATTTGACAGGTGGTAGGGGTCCATTGGAACGGGGGAGTGGGATCAGGGGCTAACACTATAGTATAGAGAGATGACAGGGAAAGAAAGTAATGGGTACTGTAGACGTGTGAAGACATGTTTTATGACACATTCCCCTGCTCATCCACATTCCCCCCATTGTGTACAAATATTTCTGATATAATACTTATTTTTTATTTTTTATTTTTAAGTACATTATGACACTAAACACAATGCACCAAGTTGTTGGACTTGTTGGACTTTGAAAGGTGCTTCTGTCCAGAATTGTGTGTTCCTGAGAGCACATGCACCCCTATCTGTCATGCCTCTGGGCAGATGGGAAAGTTTGGAAAGCGCTTGCCCACGTGTGAGAGTGGGTGACCCTGCCACAGATGGGAAACCACCTCGGTTTTGTCAGCCCTGTCAGCACTCCCATGCACTCCCTGGTCCTCACCAGTTGGGGTGAATGATAATGGCAGGATGGACAACAAGGCCACACAGAGCCCATGACTGCCCAGCTTGTGACGTGCACCCCACCAGCCAATTAGCCAAATCGGGCCACTCAGGACCATTTTTCTTTGCCCATTCATTTCCAATTTTCTAACATGTGTTTTTTTAGGCTAACATCCTCCTATTCAGATCAGCATCTCAACAATGCCACAGTTCGAAGCATGGACTAAGTTACTCGGACCCTCCCCAGCACGCTTGCACTTGCACTCATTAAAGTTGTTGCATTTGATGACGACTTGTAGTGAGACCTGAGCTTGCTGCTCATCCCCCATTGCTAGTCTCCCTGTTCCTGCTCGTTGTCTCTGCGCTCAAATCTCAACCACTTGTCAACTTGTCTGTTTGCTCTGGTGCAACTGATGTAAACAGGAGGATGGAAGACCACAACGACAACGATGGTGATGGACTTGTTGGACTTTGAAAAGTGCTTACTAAGTGGTTGAGGAATTGAAAGAACTGAATAACTTTCAAAATAATAAAATTTATTCATTCTACAAACACATTACCTAAGCTACGTGTTGAAAAAGGGAATGTGAGATGATATGAAGCTGACTGGCGCTGACCCCTGAGACAGGGGTCATTGGAAATAATATGGATTATATGTGTAAGGGGAAATATGGAGAACTATGCAGGAAAGGGGAGAGGTGCAGGGAGGGAGCTGCATGGATGGAGGGAGAGGAAGTGGTGTGGGAGAGGAAGTGGCGGAAGCTGTGTGGATGGGGGACAAGGAAACTGCATGAACGGCATCGGAGAAGCTGAACAGGGGTGCCTAGGGGACTGCCTATAACCGGCTCTCTGGGGCAAGGCTAGCTTGTATGCCTTGCGGATGGAGGTAAGTTCCATTCAGGATCCGGGTTTCAGGGTTTGGACTTGTTTTGGTGCCTTGTGTCGTGTGATTCCCTTGATCATTGGCTTGTGAAACTAAATGCATAGGATTGATAGCAGTGCAGGCTGCTCTTCTGGATTTCTCAGTGTTTGAGCTATTGATACAGATTGTCCGGGGTTTGTAATTATATCCATCGGCTTGTTATTGTTCCGTCGGGCATTCTAGGGACAGTCGGGTAGTACAGTTGAATTAGTTACTTACCCCATACTGGTATCTCTGTCTACGGGTTCACGTCTCCATTAGTCCTGCCAGGGATGTATTTATACGACTCTAACTTGGATTGGGAAGCTCCAAGTTGAGTCTCCTGTCTATCAGAATATGAGGCTAGTGACCATCACATCCTTCGTTTCCTTGCTCAAACTCTCTACTTCACAAGGGGAACCTCTGGTATAACATACAGAGGCTACGGTGTTATAATGCGACCAGAAAAGGGCCCTTGTGTCACTGAGGACCAAGGGGACTGCAGAGAGTGGGGATAAGGCTATATTGAAGAGATAGAGGCAAAGTACTAACCTGCAGAGAGTGGGGATAAGGCTAAGGATAATGTCCCACTCATCTGCAGTTTATATGGAATACAAAACCACAAATAGAGCGATGCTCTGACACAACAGAAAACACAACATGACACAAAACCAAAACAATAAAGAAAGTGAACAATAAAGAAAGGAACAATGAAAGAGATGAATAATAGGAAACTGAGCAGTGAGGACTAGCCAGAAAGCGAACTGATCAGTGGCCAGTAACATACGGACCCTTACTCAAAGCGCACCTAAGGGGCGGAACCCTTAGCTCTTCTACTTCAAGTACTATGACAAGTCCAGCTCATTGCAGTTGCTAGTAGCGGCAGTGACACTGCCTGTTCGGCTGCTGTGAGCTTCATATGGGTAGTTATTGGCAATATGCTTATGGTTAGGCTTGTCAATGTGCTGCCACCATGCTGTCGACTTTACTGTATCTGTCCTGCAGCTCTTGTTACCCCCACTTTACTCCCATTCACATGGCTGTCTCCAGCTATGAACATTGATGAAAGCTGATGATTTCTTTTTTTGGGAGGGCTGGGAGGGAACATCACCATTCTGCCAGCACAATAAGTCAAGATCAAATTGAATTAAGAAATTTTGCAATTCTCAAATCACGCAGTGGCTTTGAAATGAGCTAGACTAAGAAAGGGAAAAGATAAGAAGTAATGTCATTGGCCACCAAGACAATGAAACCCGTGGCGCTGTCATACGTACTGCCAACACTACCATCCTGCTGAACTAGGGAATTAGGCAACTCACTTGCATGTTGTTAGATAGTTAGGGTCCAAGATTGGCACTGCCAAAAAAGTGCACAATGGCCACTATGTGCTTGCGCAGCCATATATAAGGGAAGTTACTATAAGTGCAAGTTGTAGTGACCAAATCTATATGATAAATTTTAGTTATTGCTGCTGATGCTCCTCGGCTAGGTTCAGACTTACCATCCCTAATGTTTGCCATTTATGGCAGATCTTAATCTGTGAGGAATTTCATCACCAGTATATGAATCAAATGTGTTCAGCAAGGGGACTGTAGTGTCCCCCTGGATCTAAGACAAATAAGCTTTGAATTTACTTGTCAGTGACATCTCAGGAACTCCTTCACATCAGATGCCCATCTTAGACAAGTGACATAGGTTAGGGAATTCCTTTGTATTGAAATGGGTCCAGATAGCTCAGAATTCAGAAATAAGTAGAGGGATGTGCTCAGTGTTAGTATCATCTGGCATTGTTAGACATAAAAAGTGCTCTGTTTGATACTCTCCTTACATTTCCTTTTCTCTTATCAGTTACAACATAATATATGACATAAAAAACATGTACCTTAGTAACCTTATTACAAATCAAGACCCCAGAACTGTTTAGTAAGTGTGGGTACACAGCCCACAATAACCACACCAGTGGATACAGTACACAGTACAGGCCCTAAGAGCTATTTGCAAATTGACCCTGAGTTTTTTTTTTATCTTAAGATCCCCTAGAAATATTTCCTGTGCTACAAGGTGCAAAGTCTCAATCAGTGCTTACTTAACAATGACCCGTACCTCTCAAAATGCCAAGAGAGCCAAAATTTCTGTTTATAGGCCTAGTGGCAAGAAACATAAAGCTGGTTCTGGATTTATGGTTGTCCTTACCCCTACCAAAACCCAAAGGGGAAAGACTGTTTATACTGAAGTAGATGCTGTCTTCTATTATAAGCCATCAAATGAGGAAGATGAATTGTCAAAAACAAAACCATCTAACACCCCATCCTACTCTAAAACAACTCTTTCTGCTTTACTAGAGGATACAATTCAATCAGAGGCTTTTTGCTTCAATGATTAAGAGCCTTACATACCTAGGATTATCAAAGTAAGATTGAGGTTGTGATATATACTATGATTAAGGTCTAACAAGAAGTAGTCTCAGAATGATTTTCTCTCAGAATGGATTCCTTGGAGGACTACCTACCTTTCCATTCTTTTAGAATCTGAAGCCCCACAACAACTGCAAGACAAATGTACCCTTTGTCTTCAAGCTAATAGTAAAATCCATTGCCTTTCATGTATTGGGCATCATGGATGGTGTCATACCTGTGCTGTCAAAGCACACCTGTCTCTTTCATTTTATAGGCTTCAAAGGTGAAATGGTCTGTTCTATGAGGCTATATCTCTTCAGGACTTAAGCTTCATTCTAAACCTTAGACATAATGGAGATGTCTGTCCTTCAAGTACTGAAGAACATGGTGACCAGATAACCATAGTGGACTCGGGAGGAATCTTTGTTCACTTAGTGAAATGATGCAGATGCAATGGGTTCAGTGATCAAGACAAACATTTGCAGCTTTTTTGACATCACCTTTTTCCCTCAACTGTCTTCAAGCCTCAAACAGCCTTTACATTCAATGTTTTGGATGAGTTTCTCATAGATTCTCTGGAATGCAAGACCTCAGCATTTAGCTTTTATTCAAAGCTTAAAAGGATCACCAATAATGCCTTTCCTGATACCCTTCCTGTATGTTTTTAGATTTTATTATAAATAAAAGCTAATACCATAGTATCAGGATCGTTATCGTGAATTAATGAGAGTGTTAAGGACTTGGAGAGACCTCTCAAATCGAAAAAGAGCTGGGTTTGGTCATGATGCTTAGAATGACCCTGGAAAGGGGAGTTAGCAGTCTTTTGTTCTGCATGTCCTCAGCCAGGAATCAATTTGCCTAAGGACTGGGCTGAGCAATATAATAGGTCAGTGCACTTTTATGCCCCATTTAGATTATTTCTAAGTAGCTAACTATAAAACAGTGATGTTGTCTCATTACACTATGTGATGGATGGCAACTTTACTGCGTAACACATGAAAATGTATAAGCCTGAGGATGATGTGCCTCTCTTGGATGGGTTAGCATATATGGTGGCTAATGAGCCATATCAAAACCATATTGCTCAGGCTGCAAATAATGAAGAGGTATGTATTGTTGAATCTTAAGGCTGTAACTTATGCATTTATGCTTCTTTTGCATCTCTTAGAGGTCAACATGTCAAAACCATAGAGCTGTTAATGATGCCAATACCAATAAAACTCACTTGTATGTCACTGGTGTGGGTGCTACTGCCTGTGCTCGTTATGGTTGTTTTGTTTCCCATTCTGTGGTTGATTTTTACAAAGGAGAACAGTAAACTCTTTTTCATTCCTTACATAAATATTTACTAATTTGGATCTAATTTAAAGGCAAAAAAATATTGACTACTCCATTTGTCAAGCAATCTTCTACAACTCTAATGGTATACAAAGAGCCCTTATCACCTATAATGTGGCTTGCCAATGGCACAAGAACTTCTTGGCCAGAGTAGAAAAATCATCTGACTTGCTCTTGCCAGATAATTTAGAAGTGGTGCCAGCAGTCAGGAAATTCCATCTGAGTGCCCATAAGGCCCTATGTTTCTCCAGGTTCAGTCTCATGTTCCTTAAAGGGGCAGGCCATATTGATGGAGAGATATTGGAAACCCTTTAGGCTTCCTTTAATAAAATCTCACCTTTGGCAAGATCAATGACTTTAGCCCACTGTTAAGAGATTTATGATGACCATATGAGAGACTTAAACTGGAAAAAGCTAGTAGGAATAGGTGAGTTAAATTTTAATTTTAGCTATAGATATGTAACTTAAAACTTACTTTAAATGATAGTGAAAACTTTATCAAGGAAATTCAAAGCTACTTCTGATGGAGTAGATTCTATGAAAGGTTCATTTAAAGAGCTTAGCTCTGTTGTAGATGCCGACAAATTGAGACTGTGAACCAAAGAGGCAGAGAAAGCTAACAATGAAAGAGGAGAGGCTTTGGATATATATAATTTATAAATGGACAAAGGTTGGTTATCTTTCTTTTCTTTTCTTTTCTTTTCTTTTCTTTTCTTTTCTTTTTTTTTCTTTTCTTTTCTTTTCTTTTCTTTTCTTTTCTTTTCTTTTCTTTTCTTTTCTTTTCTTTTCTTTAATAAAGTGCTTTTGCTTATTATTCTTTCATCTCTTTTATAGCTCCAACATTGGCAGAGATGAGACTTAATCTCTTAAATGCTAAGATATCAACCTCTAGAACACAAGGTTCTGTAACCTGGTTGATAAAAGATATTAGTATTGAGGATGCTCAGTGAGTGACTATGTTATATAGTTATAAGGGCTCTAATATCAATGTTGGCCTTTATAGAGATTCATTACGGGCAGATATATGGTGTTTGCCGGTAAATCATACAACAACCCAAAGTGCGAACATTCTTCAAAAGCAACAAAGGCTTTATACTAGAATAGCCAAGTTCAATCAAATGGCTCAACTTTTCATGTCCAATTTGGATATGGATGATACCTTCTCCCATCAGAATGATCCTGCTTTCTGTCTTGAGGAGAAAGGGGAGACCCTGAATGATGAAGAGCCTGAGAGAGAGAGGGCATTCTAAGGAACCCTAGTTAACAAGGATGCCAAAGAAGAAGATGCCAAAGAAGGTGGATATAAAGATGATCTCAATGAGAGCTTTCCTAAAGATCTCACCCTTTGAATGCCATCTTATATTGGGGCCTTCTATCTAAAAGAGGCAGGCCTAAAGGATCTGATAAAGGAGGAGGTCCAATTGTGAATTGGGCAGGCCAATGACAATTTAGAAAAACTGAGAACTCATTTAGGTTACAAGTCCATTCTTTATAGGATGAAGTTTTGAAGTTCAACTTCAGTCAGAACTAACACCAGATCCAAACAAGATATTCAAAGGGTAACCTTGAAGCTTACTGGAAATGTTCGAAGTTACCATAAGGCAGAGTCACTGTCCCATTTGGAAGCTTCTCAAGACATTCTGCAAAAGTATCAACTTATATGGCCTAATGAACTAGGAGTGTCTAAGGACATTACCGAGGAAAATTGGTTTGGTCAAGGTTCAGAAGCTCTTCCTTGGTTTTAGAGAATCAGGAGAAATCAGCTTGAGCCACTTGGGATATGAAATGAGGAATGTAAGTGCTATAAGGCATTAAACTCACATTTTCCTTTAAAATTCATACATTTGCTTTAAAGTTTATAGAATTAGCTGATTAAAAGCCAGGGCCAGACATGAAAGATGGAAAGAAGAGTTGCAGATAGTGAAACATGAGATGGTTTGGACCATTTTGTGGTTTAAACATTATAAGCAAGACTGGGAGAGGCAGTATAAAACTTATCCAAAATCAGAACTTAAAAGCATATGCTGCAAAGCAAAAAGATGTTTGGAAAAGGTTTAGGGAAAAGGCTAAAGAGAAGTTTGAAAAGTATATAACTCTAGATGAAATCTAGCTTAAAATATGTTTAATGGAATTAAGGTGTCTTTTACAGTTTTACTTAGATATTTAAGTTGACTTTATTTGTTCAAGCAATATAATCCTCTAAACTAGATACATGTAACATGGATATCATGAACAGATCTATATCTACATAGCAAGTATGATCACACATGTGGTATCAGCCAATCTCATCATATTCACTATGGTCGGCCGATACCATACCTATATAGCAAGTATGATTCACACATGTGATATCGGCTGATCTCACCATATTTACTATGATCGGCCAATACCATACCTATGTAGCAATTATGATCACACATGTGGTATTGGCCGATCTCACCATATTCACTATGGTCAGCCAATACCATACCTACGTAGCAAGTATGATCACACATGTGGTATCAGCCAATCTCACCATATTTGGTATGATTGGCTGATACCATACCTACGTAGCAAGTATGATTCACACATGTGGTATCAGCCAATCTCACCATATTTGGTATGATTGGCCAATACCATACCTACATAGCAAGTATGATCACACATGTGGTATCGGCCGATCTTATCATATTTGGTATGGTTGGCCGATACCATACCTACATAGCAAGTATGATCACACATGTGGTATCGGCCGATCTCACCATATTTGGTATGGTCAGCTAATACCATACCTACATAGCAAGTGTGATCACACATATGGTATCAGCTGATCTCACTATATTCACTATGATCGGCCGATACCATACCTATGTAGCAAGTGTGATCACACATGTGGTATTGGCTGATCTCATCATATTTAGTATGGTCGGCCGATATCATACCTATGTAGCAAGATGATCACACATGTGGTATCGGCCAATCTTACCATATTTACTATGGTCAGCCAGTATCACATTCATATAGAATATATAACCACCATACCTAACTATCAACTATCAATGCAATGCTATTCTATCATTCTAATCTGAGAATACAACATTGGGTGGGTCAGCTGGACCTATATATACGTTCCCTCGGCCGACCGTCAGGTGGACCCACTTTCATGACCATTTGTACATGTCGGGTGAACCAGATGTACGAGGGTTTTTGACTGAATGGTCTAAATACATCCATTCTGCTCACTTGTATTTGCACAGATCTTTAAGTTCAAGCTTCATCAAATTCTGAATGACTTACAATTTCTGACAGACTTGATTGCATGTGTAAAATTTTGGGGGTAGAAAGCACGATAATACTGTATGACTACAAACTACTGCATTGCAGCCTCAATAGATCCAAAATATATCTCATCTTTGAGGTCTCTGACAATCTGTACTAGGCCCTTCCCTTTAATTTCCTGGTAGACTCTCAAAGCCTCATCGTACGTTCAATAAGATTTCTGGCAACTTCCAGTGACGCCAGACGTCAGGCTTTGAACATATGGCCTATTCAAACTGGAATGAATGAATCATGAGTGAGTTGTGACAGGAAGAAACATAAGATAAACCAGTTGTTAAACATACCGACACATTTACCAATAGAAACAATGTAGTATTTTCTCAAAGTAGCTGGCGGTGAAGAAGGAACTGAATCCAAAGGGGTTGAAGAAATGGAAAGTGAACACATCAAATTGCACAGTGATGATTGTGCGTCACTATCCTGCAAACCTTGATGGTAAGCAGATGTCAGTATCAAAGCAATAGAATTACATCGGTAGAAACATGTTTGAAAGGTGTGCAATAGTTGTTTTCTTAGGGTTTTGCAGCTGAAGAAGCAGTGGTGGGGACCTGAGGAACGTTCAAGCCAGAACCTTTGCTTGTGAGAGGTACAGGAGGTATGACAGGGGGAAACAATGTATAATGTGCCAACAAGAGGGGCTTGACCTGTAGAGATACAGAACGACATGTGGGGACAGTATAGGAGGTGCTTGTGTCAGCTTTGAAGATATCTGATATGCAATAAGTGAGCTGAATGACTAGGGAAATGCCAGTTACCTTGCAATATCTCGGGAACACCATCAATTTCATTCTTAATACATCCATCACCTTATAAGTCTAGAGATGAGTTGGGTACAGGCATGGAGTTCAAAATTTTACTTACGTCTCAGTTGTGCACGTCGCTGCTTCTCATATGTCTTCTGCTAGTAGGTAGTATCAAGTTCTTCAGTCTTATCACTGAAAACTGTCATGGCGATTGATATGGGAGACATAAAGAGAGTTGGGAATGAAAAAATAATGACAAATCCCATTTCAAATCCCATTTAATTGGGTTTATAATAGTTGTCATAGACTAGCTGAGTCCTGCACCCTTGTAAACCACCCACATTGAGTCGCCCTCTGCCTAACAAGTACTGTAAGCATCATGGGAAGGAAAGCATGGACAATAGAGGTGCAATGTACTTGGCTTGATAATCACATCCCCGATTTCATTCAGGCACAGCAGGAAAGAACAGTCGGCACATTCTTGAACAACATGTACAGGAAGTGGGAGGAGAAATGGCCCTCTCGACCACCGATTGAGGAGAAAGTCAAGCAGGCAAAAGGAAACTCTGAGAAGGCATCAACTTCTGTGAAGAAGATTGCAGAAGTGGTATGTATCCATAACAAAAACTTTTCCATGCTGACCCATCCACCTTAACACTTTAGCATGTAAAATATTGGTTTCACTATCATACCAGGCTCTCTTTGTCTGGTAGTGGCATGTGAGGGGTTTTAAACCTTTCAGGAACCCCAAAACTCACACAACCTTGGCAGGCATATCTGAACAAGTTTCACAACACCAAGCTTAAGCAGAATATTAAGGATGCATGAAAATACTACCTGCTTGAAGTACCCGAAGGCAAGAAGCCTGAAAAAACAAAATTTAAGATCCAAAATAGGGTTGCCCAGAGGTTGTATGAAGAAGAAACAGATGAGGTGAAGCTGGAAGTTAAGGAACACCACCAGAAAATGAGGTACATTAGAAACACGCTGAATCGAAACAAAGACCTTCAGAGGTAAGTTTTTGCTACGTGATGCCAGCGCTCATATCATGCGATGAAAAGATTAATTGACAAGCTGCCTCATACTCTTCAACTTGCTGTAGAGTCCATTGCCAGTCAGACTGGCTGAAACATGTTGATCATCACTGGTGGCCTAAACCCTCATATGGGAGGAAAAATCACAACATTAGTGTGAGTCATTTGTTAAGCATTGTAGTACTTAACTCTCCATACCCACTTAAGGATTCACGAGGGTAAAACTGTAGATGGAAACATGTTTGACAAGTTCTTAGGTGACAATGGCTTCAAAGCTGAGGTTATGGAAAAATTTGATAACTTTCTGAATTAGTCATTTGGTGAACGATATCATATACCTTGGAGATGATAGTCTAATCTGTTGATAGCTCAAGAAGAATGCAATGGTTGAGCAATCCATGCAGATTCATACAAATTCAACAAAGATGAGGAAAGTGACTGCAAGGACAAGAACAAGCAAAATGTGAAGAGGAAGCAGAGGAATAAGGCGCCAACTACAGATGACTATGAGAGGGTCAAGAAGCTTTTGATTGACATAGGGGTGTATCAGTTCAATGAGTCCAATTCTGAGATGGCATATGTTTCATGTTTTGTTTGTTTATTTGTTTTGTTGTTTATTGAATGTTGACAACACTCTGAACCTAACACAGTGGTGCTCCAGATGTAGGCAACTCAATTTCAGAACCTTCTGAGCCATCTGCAGTGGGACTGCACCCTTTATCATCCTTTAACCCCCCTAAAGAGCAACCTGATGACCATACCACTTACGATGGTTTGGGCTTGAATGATTCAGATCATATGCAGACTCATGGCAAGGGCAATGCCTCCTCTGACTCTAGAGCTATGTTAGTACGAGAGGGCGGACTTGATGTTGTTGACACCCTCTCGGAAAAGGACCCTGGTGACTTATGTGATGAGTTCCATGAATTCTGTTAATCTTGTCCAAACTCACAATTGTCATAGCTCCATTAGAGCCCACTTCCCCTAGCTTGCCTACCCTCAACCCTTCAATTACAGGTTTGTGGTTTGCACCATGGGTTACTTGCTTCAACACTGTATCCAAGGACGTTACTTGGCGAGGCTTGGTATCTGATTGGGTGCGGTTTGAAACTGTTGGTGCCCCTGAAAGGGTCAGTCTACTTTCTCTCTGTTCTCCCCCTTGTTCAAATTATATTCCAGAGATTATTCACTGCTTCATGCCCCGCAGAGGTGCTGTGGTGGATAAAGCGCAAAAGGTAACCCAATAACTGCCCTGAAATTAAGATACCATCCGAATTTGTGGCCATGTGGAAGTGGTGGTGGGTCAAGATGCAACCCTCTTGGTGTGAGCATGAGTTGTTGAACAGGATCCTGCCTGCAGATGCTGACTGGGAGCTGATCATGCGTAGTGGGCCAAACAGTTTTGCCCTTGTCCTTTTGGCACTTTTCTGATGGATCAGTGCAGTGAAAAAATCTGGTGAAGGATTCGACGTGGACCTGTGTGACACTATTGATGATATCAACTGGGTTGTTCTTAAGCTCATAGATGTGGTTGTAGCAACATTAGAAAGTAAGCGAAATCATGAGGCAGGCACTGAGCCTGAGGAGAGTCTAGATTTGAAGAGGTGATGTTCATATTCTTTTCATAACAGCTCTATAACTAACATACTTATGGTAGGGCTAGAACCATCGTCTGATGCCACACTGCTATGCCAGGATGGGCAAAAGAGTGGATGAGGGTGCTGTGGAGATACGCAGAGCCCTGCCATGGTCAGGTCTGTCTGGTGCGTCTAGTTACTGTATATGTTTTTTTTTTCCAAAATTTCAGTCGATTGGTCAGTGGTTACACGATAACGCGTGACAGGTGTCATTCACAACTTGTCCAACTTGTCCTGCCACAATTGCTCCTTGCCCATGTGCCATCCACAACACAGAATATTTGGACAACTATCGCCAACTATTGCCAGCCCTTTCTTCTTCTTCCTAGACACCAGATGTTATCATGACTCATCCAAAGCTCCCATCTCCCAGCTAGAGAGAATTCCTGCGTGACCCTTGTTCTCGCACACATGACTCTTCAGGTACTCCTCAACTCTAACATCACATATGTATTGATTAAGTGAGTTGTCTCAGATCTGTACTGGGCAGTGCTGTTGTTGTTTACTGCACCAAGTTTATCTGTAGAGTTGCAACGTTCCCTAATCCAGATGGTCCCAGAGTTTCCAGCTCTGCTTGTATCTGAGTCCTGGCAACCGATCACAGATATCTTAGTAGAGGTCAACAACGAGGGAGAAGAGAGAAAATCAATCCCCAATCAGATAAGGAGCCATCATTGTTCTCCGGGTGTGCATTCAACTCACTTTCAAACCTTGCCAGCCTATTTCCATCCACTACTCATTGCATTCTGTCACCTGGCCTGAGGCGAAGCTATTGTCAACGAGCTTGCCCCCCTTTCTTAAGGCTGTTGTCAATGGGCTCACCCCCCTTTCTCAAGGTGGAGCTGTCATTGACAAGCTTACCCCCTTTCTCGAGGCAGAGCTGTCGTTGACGGGCTCACCCCCCTTCTCAAGGCGGAGCTATCATCAACAGGCTCACCCCCCTTTCTCGAGGTGAAGCTTTTGTCGACGGGCTTACCCCCTTTCTCAAGGCGGAGCTATTGTCAATAAGCTTGCCCCCTTTCTTGAGGCAGAGCTGTTGTTGATGGGCTCACCCCCTTTCTCAAGGTGGAACTGTTGTCGACAGGCTTGCCCCCTTTCTCGAGGTGGAGCTGTCATTGACGAGCTTGCCCCCTTTCTCAAGGTGGAGCTGTTGTTAACAGGCTTGCCCCCCTTCTTAAGGCGAAGCTGTCGTTGACAGGCTTGGCCCCCTTCTTGAGGTGGAGCTGTCGTTGATGGGCTCGCCCCCCTTCTTAAGGCAGAGCTATCGTTGACGGCTTGCCCCCCCCCTTCTCAAGGCAGAGCTGTCATCGATGGGCTCACCCCCTTTACACCTCAACTTGCGAGCTCATGAGACACGTAGCACAGCACCCTCTGGTGGCTTCCCCACTTCATTCATCTCTCTCACTTCGTCCATGCCAAGCCTTTGGGGTGTATATGGCATGCCCATGCATTGGACTTAAACCCTGGAAAGCAACAATGGTAAGCCACATATTGCAGTGCATTCATGTATAAAAGCTGATGGGCGGACAGGATATATATTGTCATGTACACTGACCCTACCGAAATGTACCAGACTTGGCCCACCTTCGACCGAGCTCTGGTTTCTTGAGTGGCAGCTTGACCTTCAATGCCTTCCTTGCATGTTTTATGTCCCTCACTGCAAAAACCACTGTTGTCACCGGCTCTCTGGGGCAGGGCTAGCTTGTACGCCTTGCGGACGGGGGTAAGTTCCATTCAGGATCCGGACTTCAGGGTTTGTTCTCGTTTCGGTGTCTTGTGTCGCGTGATTCCCTTGATCGTCGGCTTGTGAAACTAAATGTATAGGATTGATAGCAGTGCGGGCTGCTCTTCTGGATTTCTCGGTGTTTGAGCTTTGATATGGATTGTCCGGGGTTGTACTTGTATCCATTGGCCTGTTAGCATTCCGTCGGGCATTCTAGGGACAGTCGGGTAGTACAGTTGAATTAGTTACTTACCCCATACTGGTATCTCCGTCTACGGGTTCGTGTCTCCATTAGTCCAGTCAGGGATGTATTTATACGGCGTCAACTTGGACTGGGAAGCTCCAAGTTGAGTCTCCTGTCTATCAGAATACGAGGCTAGTGACCACAAACCTTCCTCCTCTTCTTCGCTCGAGCTCTACTTCACAAGGGGAACCTCTGGTATAACGTACAGAGGCTACGTACCCTTAGCTCTTCTACTTCAAGTACTATCCAAAGTCTATCACACGGCGGTCGCTAGTAGCGGCGGTGACACTAGACTCAACTTTCTACAAACAACAAAGCTACGGTGGCTGATCCGTACGACGAACTCGAGGAGTTCTACCTCAAGGAGGAAGAGTTAACCAGATACCGACCAAACTCAAGGATCATATTGATCAAACGATACAACAAGGACAATAAGACAGGAAAACAGTACCTGGTCTTCTGCGACAGCGACAAACTAAAGTTCAAACGTGCTATACCGGTGGCCCTATTCAGTAACAAGTGGTACAAGATCCACATTACCCCAGACAACAGAAACTTCCTACTAGGAGAGGAATTCGACGACGCCCACAACTTTGACACCACCATCGAAACAGCAGACGCGCCAAAGCCAGACTCCCCACCAGCCTACCAAAGAGACGTCTTAGACGAAGACGACAGGGTGCCCAGTCCATCAGGAAACCCCAAGAGCCAGGGGAGGAACCATCAGACGACGAAAGAGATCCGATCGATACCGCGATCAGGCATAGCCCAGCACAAATCGAAAGAACCCAAGCAACCCGCAGCAGAGGAACTTCTTCCTAGCGGCACCAAACACGACAAGCAACCCACCACTCCAGCAGCGAATGTTCCTCGCAATGACTACAACAACAACCACTCAGGCTACCACAGGAACCTCCTCAAACCCGACGACTCAGTCGGGACTCCTGCCACAGCCCAGTCCCTTCGCACCGCCTTTCACCAAGCCTTTAAACGACTTCCTCCTCTAACCCAGGAGGAGGAGGAGGTGAAGGAGGGGAGGTGGAGGAGGAGGAGGAGGAGGAGGAGGGGGCGCAGGACCTGCCAATGCACTGGTACCAGTACCTGCTGCAGCCGATGTACGAACTATGGGAAGCCGACCGGACCCCTTTGATGGAGATAGAACGAAAGCAGACGCATTCATCGAAGACGTGAAGATGTATTTCCGACTCAACAGCGACGTTGCCGGACACAACTCGCCAATGAAGAAAATAGCATTCACCCTCACACATATGAAAGGGCCCTGGGTCGCAGGATGGGTACGGGATGCTGGGGGATTCCTGGATCGCCTAAACCCAGCAGTAGACAATGTCCCAGCCCTCTGGGAGCAATTCCTGGACGAATTCGAAGCACAATTCCAGGATACAGCCAAAGAAGAACGAGCACGAACGGAGTTACAAACTCATGCCATGAAAGGAGATCAGATTGACGAATATATCAGCAAATTCGAGGAATTAGCCCGATTAGCCAATTACACCACCGGAAACCCTGAAACAATCCGACAATTCCTTTCGGGGCTAACCCCCGAAACACTCAAGGATGTAAAGAGAGCCCCTACAGTGGAAATTTACCCGGACATCAAGGAAAGGGCCATCCAAAGTGTACAAGCGCAAAATGAAGTGAAACAAATCTTAGCCCAACAACAAGCGCTAAGAGGAGCCAAGACGCACTTCCCCTCAGTCTATCAGGGGCAAGGAAGGTTCCAACAAAGAGCACCACCACGGCCATTTTTCGATCACAACCGCACCCAACAGAATTACAGGCCACCCCCACGACCTGCATATAACTCATCAAATGCACCTAGGTGGATGAATAACCAACCAGTCCCTATGGACTTAGGGAGAAACCGAGCACCCCCGAGGCGAGGACGAATTAACCTCGCAATGTCACCTCCCACCCCTCGCAGTGGAGCCTGCTTCCAGTGTGGACAACAGGGACATTTCGCCAGGGAATGCTCAAACCGCCCAATCAGGAAGGACAAAAGGAGGATTAACCTCATAGACTTCGAACCAGAAGACCCTTATGGCGACAACTATCAAGAACCAGAGGTTGACCGTGTGGCCCACATAAAAAGCCAAATGGACTCCATGACCTTCGACGACAGGAAGCAGCTTATCCGGGAGCTAGGCCAAGGACCACAACTGGATTTTTAAACAGTCTAATTAGATCGGCCTTAATTAGACGAACGCTTAAGGATGATGTATATATCTCAGCACGAAAATCAATGACAGTCCGCTGCTATACTCAAACAAAAGCGAAGAGGGTCGAAATCGTCGCCTTAATCGATTCAGGCGCAACCGAAAACTTCCTTAATCTCTCCCTTGCAAAATGGCTGCGACTCCCCATCAAGCAACTGGATGAACCAAGGACACTCTACAACGTGGATAATACGGAGAATAAGGCAGGGAAACTGCAATATTATACGGACCTACAAGTCACCACAGGAACCAAGCGTACCAACCTCCGATTCTTCCTCACAGACCTAGGCAAGAACCAGGCAATATTAGGATACTCATGGTTCGCGGCAGTACAACCCAACATCGATTGGGCCAAAGGATGGATCGACCACACTCAGCTACCCATTATCCTCTGAGCTCCAGACGCGGGTAAAGCCCGGTTTGTCCCTCGCCAACAGAATGTGCCCAGACACCGAACGCAACTAGAAGGCAGACAATACTATATCGGATCAGTGACCATCCACCCCAAACCCAACAGCAGCGGGAAAATCAGTGAAACAATACCACCAGCCTTCGCCAGGCACAAGAAGGTATTCGACGAAGAGCAATCACAATGCCTACCACAACATACTATCTGGGATCACGCAATAGAACTACTTCCCGATGCCCCAGCCACCCTACCTGCTCGTTTACTCCCCCTCAACCGCGCGGAACAAGAAGAAATGCAGCGCTTCGTCGAAGAGCACCTACGACGAGGGACCATTCGAGAATCTTGGAGCCCCTACGCCGCCAACTTCTTCTTTGTCAAGAAGAAGGATGGTAAACTACGCCCCGTCCAAGATTATCGCCCTATCAACAAATGGACCAAGAAGAACCGTAATGTATCCCCCCTCATTCCCCAAACCATCGATCGGCTTAGTGGCTGCACTTTGTTCACTAAGTTCGACGTCCGGTGGGGGTATAATAACATCAGGATCAAACCCGGCGACGAATGGAAGGCCGCATTTCTCACACCGGAAGGCCTCTTCGGACCAACCGTGATGTTCTTCGGCCTCACAAATTCCCCAGCCACCTTCCAAATGATGATGAATACCATCTTTCGCACGGAAGTAGCACAAGGATGGTTATCGGTCTACATGGATGACATCGCGATTCATACAAAGCCCCTCAAAGGAGAAACTGACGAACAACATTGGCTACAACACGAACGACTTACCCATCATGTTCTCGATATCTTAGAGCAGCATGACCTCTACCTCAAACCTGAGAAGTGCACCTTCGCCCAACCTGAGATCGAATACCTTGGCGTTATCGTCGGTAACAACTCGCTCCGAATGGACCCCTCGAAACTTGACAGCGTCGCCACATGGCCAGTCCCACGCAAACCTACCGACATCCGAAAATTCCTCGGATTCACTGGCTACTACCGCTACTTTGTCAAAGACTACTCCAAGATCGCCCGACCACTCCTCGATCTCACGAAGAAAACTACCACTTGGCACTGGGGTCCCGCGCAAGACCACGCATTTTCCCGTCTCAAAACGCTCATGTGTTCTCAACCAGTCCTCACTCAACCCGACTTTGAGAAACGATTCTACCTCCAAACTGACGCATCCGCGTACGGCGTGGGCGCCGTACTCTCGCAAGCGGCAGAACCTAGGGCACCCCTCACAACCAAGACTGGTGCCACCCGGAATTTCAAACCTAAATTGCACCCCATAGCATATTACTCGGCGACCTTTACCCCCACAGAACGAAACTACGACATATACGAGCGAGAACTCCTTGCTATTATGAAATCTTTGGCACATTGGCGACCTTACCTGGGATGGACAAAAGAACCTTTCACCATATTAACAGACCACGCGAACCTCCAGTACTGGAAATCCCCAAAGAACCTAAACTGGCGGACAGCCTGATGGCACGCCGACCTACAGGAGTATGATTTTAACATCGAATACGTACCTGGGAAAACCAATACCTCCGCCGACGCCCTATCCCGACCGAACGACGCTGATGAAGGGAAGAATGACAACCAAGCAGTGACCATGCTCCCATCAGACAAATTCATCAACCACATCACGATGGACGAACAAGACCGACAGGCGCTGATGAACCTAGTGCACGATCATCCCACGGCCGGACACCCCGGCAGAGACGAAACCATCCGGAAGGCCAAACAGCATGCCACATGGCCAGGAATGAATCGATGGATCGCCAACTACATCAAAGGCTGTGCTACCTGTCAACAAAATAAGATCCTAACCCATCGGAAGAAAACCCCGGCGTTTCGAATCCCGACGGAGGATGGAACGCTCCCCTTCCAGCAAGTAGCGATGGACCTCATCACTGGCCTACCTAAGCACAAAGGGAAGGATGCAATACTAACCATCGTCGACCATGGATGTAGCAGAGCTGCGGTCTTCATCCCCTGTGCCACCACGATCACAGGACCGGGCATCACCCAATTATACCTGGAACACGTCTACAGATGGTTCGGACTACCACACAAGGTCATCAGCGACCGCGACCCCAGATTCACCTCCCACTTCGCAAAAGGGATCAATGAACAACTTGGCGTCCAACAAAACCTCTCCACAGCATTTCACCCTCAGATGGACGGCTTATCTGAACGAAAGAACCAGTGGGTGGAACAGTATCTCCGCCTGGTTACCTCCGCATCCCCAGAAGATTGGACTCACTGGATACCCGTGGCAACAGCTGTACACAATAACCGACGAAATGAAACCACGGGGCTATCCCCAAATCAAATACTGCTAGGCTATGAGATCAATGTCTCCCCCCCCACGGCGCAACCATCAAAGAACCACGAGGCGCAACGGCGCATCACCATCATGAGAGAGAAACGAGAGATGGCCATTGATGCCATCAACAAAGTGGCGAAGCGGGGACAACCAATCGCATCGCAATACCGAATCAACGATCAAGTGTGGCTTGATGCGACCAACCTGCTGATTCGCCACCAAAAGACTAAGCTGGCCCCCAAACGGTATGGACCGTTCCGGATCATCAAGGAAATCAGCCCGGTGGCGTATCAGTTGGAACTGCCTATCGCATGGCGAATCCACAACGTGTTCCATGCCTCATTGCTTTTCCCCTACACCGAAAGCGCCGAACACGGACCAAACTTTACCCGACCACCTCCGGAATTGATCGAAGGGCAACAAGAATACGTAGTGGAACGAATCGTGAATCACAGGTGGCGAAAGCGCCCAAAGCGACTGGAATACCTCATCAAATGGGAAGGATGGCCGGAATCCGACAACACCTGGGAACCCGAGACCAATGTACACGCCCCCGACCTAGTAAAGAAGTATCATCGCCACACCCCCTTGGAACAGATAAAAGCAGCTGGCGAAACCTCCTTTCTCCAATGGAATCCGATATCCCTACAGTCCCAGTCAAGGCCTTGGTCAACGCATCACCAGGACTTCGGCGTATCTTCAAGGAAAGAAATTTCTACCCTGAGCCAGACGAACCTGCCCACCTCGCCCTCTTCTGCTGCCAGCATAACCTCCCTACCGATCACGCCCTCCTCACCCACTACTGGTGCTTCCTCGACTACTGCCCTTGGCACCACCTCTACTGATCCATGGCCAATGGGCGAATCTCCCAACTCATCGAAGAAATACTGGAGGGAAACGGAGGAGGAGTTGATGAACGAATTGGCTACTACGACGCTGGAGAGAGCCAGGCATTATCAGGCCCAGGGGCACCAGGACGATCCCCAACGCCCACCTTGACGGTCCGAAACCCGGAGATCGAAGTGGCGTACATACCGCGAACTCCCACGCCAACCCCACCATCCACCCCGGGCTCAGGAAACGAAACCGATCCCGCTAATCTATCAGTCCCCTCCATGATTCGCCACGCCCAATCTCACCAGGGACGGCCAACATTGCCCTCCAGCTTAACCCAGACACCGCCACCGCCGTCGACATCGCACGAGGACTGGTGGCCACAATACAGGAGCGATCTAGAGTCGAGACCCGACTCCACGCCATCCAGGAGGCCCGACTCGAACAACTGGAGTACCTTAAAGCTCGCCTCCCCGAGTACTTGGCCTCTCTCCCCCGACCCGAACCACCCCCCGGCTTCGTACGCAACGATGGACGAAGGGCCCCATCCTTCCTCATCTCCAATGAAGGGCGAGTCGCAGTCGCCTGGTGGGTCCGGCAACTCTCTGACAGCCGCGTTGAGGGCCTCCCTCGGAGTAACGGACCAGACGATTCGCCAACAGTCAGAGAGATATATGCAGAACCAGACGACGATGACGAAGAACCCTACCGCCCCCTTGCCCCCTGGCTCCTCCGCCTCCTTACTGGACCCCCCTACCTCTACACCCCGCTTGTGCAGCGCGTGCAAGACACCGGTAACTGGGGACTTATGGCAGAGGTCCTTCGATTCCGGCGTTGCCACCACCTCCAGCTCGACTTGGCTCTGCGCATCGACGCCTTGCGTACAGAAGCGCGCAGTACCGCCGAGGACCTTGCAGCTGCAAGAGGACGTCTTGAACTCACAAGACTCAGCCGCGTGGCGCAACCCCTCCTCTCCCTCACCGGTCCCAATGCACCCCGAGTTGCCCGAGGCGTACGATGGTCAGCAAACATCCAACCCCACTCCGGCTTCCCCACATGATGATGTCTTCATGCCAGACGCCCTCGACGACGACCAATGGATGGCGCTATGGGGCATGTGGTAAGTTGAAGGGTCAACTTGTCTGGGAAGGGATGTGATGTCACCGGCTCTCTGGGCAGGGCTAGCTTGTACGCCTTGCGGACGGGGGTAAGTTCCATTCAGGATCCGGACTTCAGGGTTTGTTCTCGTTTCGGTGTCTTGTGTCGCGTGATTCCCTTGATCGTCGGCTTGTGAAACTAAATGCATAGGATTGATAGCAGTGCGGGCTGCTCTTCTGGATTTCTCGGTGTTTGAGCTTTGATACGGATTGTCCGGGGTTGTACTTGTATCCATCGGCCTGTTATCGTTCCGTCGGGCATTCTAGGGACAGTTGGGTAGTACAGTTGAATTAGTTACTTACCCCATACTGGTATCTCCGTCTACGGGTTCGCGTCTCCATTAGTCCAGTCAGGGATGTATTTATACGGCATCAACTTGGACTGGGAAGCTCCAAGTTGAGTCTCCTGTCTATCAGAATACGAGGCTAGTGACCACAAACCTTCCTCCTCTTCTTCGCTCGAGCTCTACTTCACAAGGGGAACCTCTGGTATAACGTACAGAGGCTACGTACCCTTACTCAGACGCATCTAAGGGGCTTAGCCCTTGGCTCTTCTACTTCAAGTACTATCCAAAGTCTATCACACGGCGGTCGCTAGTAGCGGCGGTGACAGATTGTGAGTGCTCCTCTCTTTGATCATAACTGATCTAAATGAGAACTTTCAGAAAAAGAAGATAAGATCTTGGTTTAGTGAAGATGAACACAATCATTATATTACAACAGGTGAAATCAGCAGGATCAGGAAGAAAGTCCTCCGGGCAGATATCCGGCTAGATGCCAATAACACCCACTCAACTTGGATTTGGGTCACCAAGCTCCAATCACAAGGGGACTTTGTGTATTACAAGGATAAGCAAGATCCTCCCCCTAAGGAATTAGGTCTAGCCAAAAATGTATTTGCACTATGTATATAAACTAAGTTTCAAAAGGACGCATATGAGCGCCTTGGTAACAGATTCCTTGGCATTGACACAACCCATAATGTCACGCAATACAAGGGAATTCTCTTATTCACATTAATGGCGCAGGATAATTGGGGCCATAGTATGTAATTCACTAATTCTTGCAATTTAATATTATTTTAATCAACTGTAAAGGAGTACCGGTTGCTTGGATGCTGTCATCCAACGGCACACAAGCGACAATAGAATTTTTTTTGAATCTGATCAAGGAACGGAGCCCTGAGATCTCCCCTACTATTTTTATGACGGATTGCGATCATGCACAAGTAAACGTGATTTGCTCTGCATTCTCTGCGTGCCAGTGCATATTCTACTGCTAGTGGCACGTGCTCCGCACCATTCAGACCCATTTCAATACCAAGGAATTTTCAGATCTATGGTCGCTTATATAAGATTGGGTTCACATGACGGATAACAATGAGTTCAACGCTTGTTGGGCTCAGATCCAGGGGGATACTGAGGTCCCTAAGAGCATCTCTGATTACATCACCCAGGAATGGCTTTCCCATAAGGAGATGTGGTTCGCAATGTCGCGCCAAAACCAGACCATATTTGAGGAGGGTGATACCAATATGCTATTAGAAGCATATGTTATCACTCATTTTTTTAATATATATTTATTAATGCACTATCAGATATCACCATGTGCTAAAGAGCATATAGCTGGAGGGGAAAAGGAATTGGCGTGTAGATCATTTGATCCACATGCTGGTGACAGAGTTCCTCCCAGATCTGGAGATCCACCATAAGCAGCAAATGTTGGGGATGGAGGGACCAAACCTAGCCAAGGAGCACCGTCAACAAATCCTGAAGCGCGCCCCTAAGACTCCCCTTGAACATATTCAAAAGATCGATGATTTGCACTTTGATATGCAATCATCCAATTCATCTAAATTCTATCAAATAGATTTGGTCTCTATAACTTGTAGTTGTAGTGACTTCCCCTGCATATGCCTGTGCAAATACATTGCAGCATTTGTACATTTCTTTAGGGGGAGCCAATCTCGGACCCCATCCACCTCGCAACGCAGGCACAAGCGATGCAGGTGCAAGCGATGCCATCGTGCCTAATTCATCAGTCCAGCAAGACGGTAGCATTGGCAGTATGGATGATGGTGCCACTGCTTCCGTTGTCTCAATGGCCAATGAAATTATTACCCTTGCTCAGAAACTCATTACAAACCCACCGCGTGATCCTGGAATTGCCAAATCTCTCAATTCCATTTGATCTCAACTCATTGTGCTCTTGGCAATGGCAACAGGTGATGGTTCCCTCCCAGAAAAAGAAAATATCGGCCCCCATCAATGTTCATGGCTGGAGACTGCCGCATGAATGGGAGTAAAGCACAGTAGCAAGAGCCATGGGAGCGGTGGGACAGGTAAAGTCGACAGCGTGCTTACGGTGCAGCACATCGGTGAGCCTAACCATAAGCACGCCGCCGATAGTGACCCATATGGAGCCAGGAAGCAATCTGGCAAATGTGCAAAGCCCGATGCGCGCTCAGCCACTGTCAATGCTCGAGCACGCGCAGCCGAACAGGAGGTCCCTAAGGCAGAGCCCCCGTCCATGCAGCTTCCCCTGCCCACGCTCCCCCCATCCACACAGCTTCCCCCGCCCACACTCCCCCTGTCCACGCAGCTTCCGCTCCCCACGCTCCCTCTGTCCACACTGCTTTCGCCCCCCATGCAGCTCCCTGCGTCTCACCACTTGCCCATGCCACTCCACATGTCTCATCCCCCCACACGTCTCATCCCCCATATTCCCCATACACATACAATCCTTATTATTTCCATCCCCCTCTTTCTCAGCCTCCTATGTATTCCCATTCTCAGGGGTCGACTTCATACCATCCCACATTCCCTTTTTCGGCATACTCCCATCACATGTAACTTAGCTTAGGTAACGTGTTTGATAAATAGATTTTATTAAGCAAAAGTATTACACTAATAAAATGACTAATTAACGCATGCTTAATGTGCGTATGACTTGGCCGAACTCTGGGAATTTGGACTTCAGGTGGGTCCGAGGCGGGCTGGGGACCGGTGGTTGCAAAATTAGGCCAACTCTTACCATGCCTGCCACATCAAAACGGACGCATATGCTCAACGAGGTGGCAGGCTATCATATCCAGCAAAAGCAGGCCCACACCATACACAAGGCCATCCAGTTGCTAGATGACCTCCCCAGCTCAGATGTCAGCACTCAGGCTGATGATAACATGTTATTGTTATCTTCATCACCATCTTCATCATCCTCCATCTCTTCTCTGTCCTCCGACACATCAGATCGTTCTGGCTCTCTCTCACTTGCCACCCACTCGAGACATAGCTCTGGCAGTTTCAACGACTTCGATAGCCTTGAAGATCAGTTGTTAGAGTGCTGGGATGCCCAGATCCAGGCTCTCATGATGTATTTACTAACGGCATGGGTCTTGGACACACGTCCACCTGTGGAGAAGTCAGGTCAGCTGGAACTTTATCTAAAGACCTTTCAACGCAACCAACCAGACCATTTTCAAAAGAACCTATGGATCTCACCACCTGTCTTCAATCGCCTTGTGGAACTTGTTGAAGACCACAATATCTTTCACAACAACTCGAACGTCCCTCAGCATCCTATTGACATCCAACTCGCCATCTTTCTCATTTGTGTTGGGCACTATGATAATGGATCATCCCCAGAGTATGTTGCTCAGTGGGCCGGAGTCTGCATTGGAACGGTGATCAACGCAACATATTGCTATCTTGTTGCCTTCTTAGCCCTTCACAATGAAGCGATTATGATGCCACCTGAGGAGAAGGAGTGAGCAAAGGCATATGTGGAACAAGTGACATGTCTAAAGTGGTGAAATGGGTTCCTGCTTGCTGATGGAACGAAGTTCGTTCTTTTTCAGAAGCCTGGATTACATGGAGAGGCATGGTTTGACAAGAACAAAAACTATTCAATTGACTGTCAGGTATGTGAGTGATCTTCTTAGGTGTCGCACAGACTTACACCCTTCAGATCATTAGTTTGCCTCAAAACCTGTTGATCATCGATTACTCATTAGGTCACACTGGCAGCGTGCATGATGTGTGGGCTTTCCAAAGCACCCAAACATTCGAGAATCATGACAGGATATTTGGGCCCGGTGAATGGATGTGGGCAGACTCTGCGTATCCACCTGAGACATGGAGCATTGCACCATTCAAGAAGCCTGTCAATGGACAGCTTACTGCCGACCAGAGAACTTATAACTACTGGGTATCCAAGGTAAGTTATATACTACATTCGATGCACGATGAGTCTCACTATTTACAGATACGTATACGCATCGAGCATACATTGGGCTTGCTAAAGGGAACATTTCAGTCCTTGAAGGAGATATGGATCCAACTTATCAACACCAAATGCCACATGGTTATTGTCATGTGGGCCTGTGTCTGCATCATTTTGCATAACCTCATCATCTGCATCGAAGGCAACAACTTTGACGACCAATGGAGAGAAGATCTTATGAGAGATGGTTTGGATCATGCTAATGGTGATGGAGATGAAGAGGACGAACCCAGAGATGCATTGGAACAGGCACAGCAGCGACTTGTGACACCTGGGCAGCACTTCAGACTTAAGGTTATGGACAACTTGTTTAACAGCCCATTTTGTAACGTAGAAAGTCGCCTGTAGTACTTGAGGAACACGACTATGATTTGCAACAGGTCTAAACATAAGGGTCATGGGATGTACAGGACTTGTACAGTGTATCTAATTCAGTGACGACCTAGACGGCAGCGCAGCACCATTTAGGTTAGCCATGAACCCAAATTTGTCATATGGTTGTTGGGGATAAGGCTGAGGCTGCACCATCGGTGCAGTTTGCTGGTTCTGAGACATCATCAACTGCATCTGCAACATGTGGAATTCATGCTCCTCATGCTGATGCTGATGCTGATGCTGCTTCTCTATTGCCTTGTTCTCCAGCTTGCGACGCTTCAACTTCAGTTCACCTATTGCGCGCTCATGCTTCTGTGTCCCCAAACGCTCAAGAATCTCACTCTGCTTCACTGAACCTTTGGCAAATGTGTCTTGAAGGGTACACTTTAACAGCATTCTCAACTTAGGGGTGCTGGCTCAGGACGGTGTCCTGGAGGTAGCCTCAGATGAGACCTTGCTGCTACTAGGTGTGGATGACAGTGGTGTAAATGGTGTGACAAAAGTTGAGCTGGCTGAGGGGGTGTCATCATCACCGTCAGGTGTGGTGCACATACTGTAAGGATTCCCTTCATCCTAGACAAGAAATAAGATTAATCATTGCCATAAAAGAAACAGCACATGTACCAAGCCCAAATCACTTTGTTTATGACCTCCCATCAGCACTGAAACTGCTTCATCTGCCAAATCCTGCCCTGGGTCGTAGGAGACGGTGTATGGGTTGAAGTTCGGTAATGTGTGCCAGAAGCCATGTAGCCTCAGCCACCACTTGAAGTTCTCCGTTTCCTTCTCTAAAATAGGTTAGATTCACATACAAACATCGTAGTATATATAAAACATACTGATTATGTTGGCAATCTCGCTGCCTGATGTGACATCTTCTACCTTCAAGCCAGCCCCGGTCCTTCCAATACGCTCATTCACGGCACGATACTGCTTTTTGAGCCTAAAAAAATGTTAAGCAGATACTAATGGTTAAGTTGAGTACTTACAAGTTACTGATGTAGTTGTCGATGGCCTTTGCATACTTGTTTGGGTTGGTCGCAAAGTCAGCTCGAATGGCTGTGTCGTCATCGATAGAAAAGATCCCATCTGCAACTTGCAGATATGCAGCAGCTTTGTTTGACTTGGCTGTTAACTTGGAGCATCCCTCCAACTTTGCAGTCTAGGTAGAGTCACTGAAGAGCTTGATCGCGATGTCTGGGTGTGTGTCTAGATAGTCCAGTAAATGCTCCCTGTGCTTGGGGTACTTATCCCAAACTACACAGGCCAGAATCTTGAGGGTAAGAGTGTCAGTGGCAGGGTCCTCAAGTTCATCGTCGCAGGCTTCAGACTGCCCAGCTCCAGACTGCCCAGCTTCATTAGGCATAGAAACAGCAGTTTTTCTGCATGCATGTCCAGTTTTTTGCTTAGTTCAATGCGGGGCTTCTTAGGAGACCTCATAGCCTTAGGTTTTGTTGTTTTGGCCATGATAAAATAGATGGATGCAATGGATGAGGCTAATGAGGAGGGACAATGATGAGGGAAGGACGATGAGGAAGGTTACTGGAAAAAATTGGCAGATCAATCAGAGTTTCAATTCCAAATAAGTGGCACAATAAGCAAGGTGCAATAAGTGGGCATCTAAAATAATTGCCAACGAAGCCCATTATCCCACTTATTGCTCTACTTATTGTCCTCCTTATCAAATAAGTGGGGAAATAAGTAACACAATAAGTGGCCAATAAGTGGCTACTCTAAACAACCCTAATAATGCTTTTAGACTCATTTATGATTCAATAACAATCCTCTTAAGCCATTTACAATTTAATAACAATGCTTTTAGGCTCATTTACAATTCAATAACAATTCTCTTAAGCCATTTACAATTTAATAACAATCCTCTTAAACCATTTACAATTCAATAACAATGCTTTTAAGCCTATTACAATTTCATAACAATACTTTCAATCTCATTTACAATTCAATAATAATGCTTTCAAGCCTATTTACAATTTAATAACAATCCTCTTTAGCTCATTTACAATTCAATAACAATACTTTTAAGCCTGTTTACAATTTAATAACAATGCTTCTAAGCTTATTTACAATTCAATAATAACTAGTGCTTGCCTGTGCTATGCACAGCCAGAATCATTACATGTTAAGATGCTTAGTGTAATACTATATGAAGTCTGAGGATCTGAGGTGCTATCTACTTCTTGCACCTTTCGGCACGTGTCAATATTCCTGAGGTAGTATGCAGCATAGTAGTATCGGATGGCGTATTAACTAAATCCCAGGAGGATCGGAGGCAGAGGCCGGTGATGATGCCTCAAAATTGAATTTGAAACGGGAAGATCGAGATGGTGTTCAAGGCACTGATAGGGTGCATTTAGTACCAATGTTGGTATAGAGAGGCATCTGATATGCTTACCTTGCCCACCAGGCATTGTTGGTGAAAACCTTGCCCTACCCAAGAAGCTAATGTCATTGACAGGCCACATTGTCTGTTTTGATGTCTTTTAAAAATCCTTCAACAGCGACGTATGTATTGTTTGATGGAAGCAGGTTTTTTGCCCTGAATTTATTAGAATCAAAATTGGCTTGCACAGGCAGAGTAGACAGTGGTCGATTATATTTGTAGTGAGAGGTGTATTGCATGTCATCGGTTTTTGTTGATATAAGCTGCTCAGGGATTCAGTCATTTGGCAGCGCACAGAGAGATGTATGCACATACTCGGATAATATCCCCAACAACATGAAGCACATCTGTTGTCTCTTCAAGAGTCTCTGAAGATGCAGAGCCATCGCTCTTGATGATTTCTTCAACACTCTGCCATTCTTTTAGCTCTTGTTCTACTTGTGGTTCAGCATCGGCATCATCGTTTGCCTGCGGTGTGTGACCCAGTGGAACGAATTTTGCATCTGTCAGAGGTGAGCGCATACAGGCAAAAGTAGTTGTACATCACGTTTCTCAAAACATTGTCTCGCACATTCCTCTCCCTCTTCCGATGTAGTCTTTGGCCTTCCTGCCATGCAAATGATTGATCTCTTTGTAGAGAATGTAAATGGATGATGTGAATCCGATCATCAGGAGGAGCCATATGATGGATAACAGATACATTAGGGTTGCATTGGCGCATCGTTGATTCCTTGTCCCTGTTGTCTGTTGCAGGCAAATGATGGAGAGTAATGGGAATCTGTCTGTTTGGCAGATCCTCATCGTGAACAATTGATTTACTAAGCTTCCGTGTTAAAGACCTAACACACCGATGGTATTTCCGACTTTCTAATAATGAAGTCATTTTGGAGGTCTGATAGCAGACATCATCATCAGATATAGAGGCATTCTAGAAATTTGGGCATTACCGACATACCTGAACCCGCAATCAAAATGATCTCAGTGAGCAATAAGCTTCATTGATGGGGAAATTGCACAGGCCTTATATACTGTACATGTGAGGATGGTTCTCAAGTCACAATGGCATGCAGAAAAGAGGATCTGTCAGCATCATAAGAAGATACAGGAAGATACAGGAGGGCACACAAAAATTCCTGAAACTGAACACAGATCAGTCAGCATCAGCATCGTGAGTCATCTACACACACATTTGTCTGGTTGAGAGTAGAGCATGCGGTTGTCTCATACTCAATTTCTGACTCGTTTGTCTCAACCCATGTCGTTTATAATATAGAAGAAACGGTGATGGTGTATACAACTTTCTAATAAGGAGGTCATTTCAGAGGTCTGATAGCAGACATCACAGTCAGATACAGTAGAATTTTCAGGAAATTATGGCATTACCGATGTATCTAAACCGGCGATCAGAATGATCTCAATGAGTGATCACAGCCATCGATGCGGAAAACACAGGTCTTATATACATTGTGAGGGTGGATTTTGAGTCATGATCGCAAGCAGAAAAGACAATCTGTCAGCATGAAGAAGATATGGGAAGGTGTGAGGAAGATACAGGAAAATTCCCAAAGCTGAGTGCTGATCAGTCAGCATCATGAGTCATCTACCTACACCATATGTTTGTCTCTTTGTCTGTCTCTCAGCCAATCAGAGCCAAGGTTGTCTCTGACTCATTTGTCTCAACCCACATTGTTTATAATATAGAGGATGCCCTCAACCTATTTATAATTTAATAACAATTTGCTCAGCTTCATTTACAATCTTTTTACAATTTTATTTTACAATCTAATTACAGTCACTAAACTCTATTTACAATTCAATTACAAGTTGTCATTAAAGGGTGTGGTATTATACACATTGATTTTAGGGCAGTGCCCTATGAATTGTGATTGGATTGCTAGCTACCACTCAGATAGTTTATCCTTACTGTATGTGTAGCATGGTGTGGTTTACTCTCTGGTAAGGTTATGTTCTTACATAGATCCCAATCAATGAGAAGCCCACCTTTGAACTTATCGTCAGACATGATAAGAATGTTTTCAGGGCTGATATCACAATGAAGAATCCCACACTGATCGTGGGCAGATTCATGAGCTATGGGAGTACATGAATCAGTAACCTTCTACTCTATCAAGAAAAAACTTACCAATTAAAGCAGCACAAACTGCACGCATCATATCCCAGCTGCATTTAAAGCTGTCGAGGGATTGACCTATGTCATCCAGTATAAGATGGTAATGGCAATGTTGTGTGAGACAATAGTTGTAGTTGGGGGCCCAATTTGCATGTACAAAGCAGGTGGTTTGTGTTGAATGATATTCATCGTCACCAGTATCTCCTCAGTTTGAACAATGTGGGACACTGGGCACTCCTTTGGCTTTGAACTTCAAATAAATGTCGCCCTTCTTCAGTACTTCATCTATGACAAGTCTCCAAGAATCCTTCATGAAAACACTCCTCTTCCTTTGAATATCATAGCTAATAGACGTTCGAGTCCAGCAACCAACTGGAACCCAAAGTGATGCAGGGGGGGATGTGATGACATATTCCAAGTCTTCTCCACCTGCAGGGTTTGGAACAGATATAACCAACAATGGGGTCCCTGACTTCTCTAGTTCCTTGACAGCTTTGATAGCATCCTTAGTGTCTTTGGACTTGGCTAATCTGACAGTGGTATCATGGCCTCGTACGTTGGGTGGTGAATAATTGAAATGGATGAAAAAATCAAACAAGTGAGATGCCACATTGTAGTATATGGGCTTAGTAATGATAGCACTGCTACAGTCCCACCGAATGAGTCACGCATAGTCATCGCAAATGAAAATGAAGAATATGTGGGTCTGATACTGGGTGCTCATCTGCGAGATGGCATATGCTATAACTTGGCCACAAGCCTTGCAAGGGTCACAAGAATGTTTCACGAATGGATTAGGGGGGGTGGTGTTGTATTGTTGGAGTTGGATGCGCTGGAGATTTGAAGTCGTGGGGATTTGACAAAAGGATTGTCATCATGGCACCATTTGAACTCAACAAAGAACTTGACAGCGGAAGAATCAGTGCCAAGAAATGTATGTTTAATGTTGAATACCGAACAGTTGGGTTTAATTTTGAACGGAAAATCAGACTTCCCCTGTTCCTCCGAATTTCTGGTATGTTGAATTTGAAGAGTTGATAAGTGAGGTTCAAGCGTGGCTACCTGAAAGGAAAAATCAACACAAGAGTAACTGATTATTCATAGATGTACAAAAGGCTCATACATGTCAGTCTCATGACTCTCGTCTTATTTCATGGCAACAGCCTTGAACATGTCTTTCTTGAATGATGGTACAGACTGGGGTAATGACAACTTAGGCAGGGGAAGGAACTTGGACAGGAATTCAACAGCAGGCATGGGACCAAGAAAAAACAGCAACATTTCTTTTTCGAGAGTCCAATAGTGTCTTTGAAGAGACCAGAATCTCTCTCCAAAGCAATGGAGAGTGCGACTGTCTGTATTGATAGGTGTAGTGGTAACAGGGTATTTAGAGCCACTAGGGGAAATCTATGTTTTGGGATTGGAGTTCGAATTCATTATTGCTTGATACAGATTCAGAACTTCTGGAGTCGATAGGAGAGTATGGATGCTATGGTTGCTGTATCGTAATCAATGAGGTGAAGAGGTATGGCTAGGTCTGCTCAGCCACTCAGCCAGTCAAAGCCGGCTCAGGCTGAGCTGGCTAAATGGGGTATCTAGCAACACATGGCTTGATCTAGCCACCGGTTAGCTGGTGTCAGCTTGTGGCTAAAGCTGAAACAAAGCCGGAGCTGCTGTAACACTAAATACACACCATATCGTTTATATAAGAATGTCGATGATACCGAGCAATGTTGGGACGAGATGGCAACTGGAAGCTGGTGGTGAGACACTCAAGTAAGATAGAAAGGACTGTCAATTAGTGATGCTGATAATGACTGGATAGAATGACTTACCTTAGGGCACTACAATATCACCCATTATCCTTGCAAGCAACAAGATCTGGCTCATGGCCTGTCTATCCCACAATCAGGAACATTAACAAGATGATCCATCATTCCCTATCTGTAAGGGCAACCATGCTGATAGGGTACTTATCTGTCACAAAGCTTGAATGCTGCTTAGAGAAGCAAAGGTCCAATGTCGGCTACCAGCTGTTTCATCAGTGTATGGAGTCGTTGCTAGAACCACTGAAGACTGTCGGAAAGGAAGGAATGGAAATGACATGTGCTGATGGATGGGTACACAAAGTGTATCCCATCCTCACAGCATACATTGCAGACTTTCCAGAGCAGTGTCTTGTCGCCTGCTGTCTGGAAAGCCAGTGCCTGCAATGCTTGATGCTGCCCAATGAACATGGTTCACCGGCATGGTTAGATCCACAAGACCAAAAGAACACAATGGAGATACTGAGACAGCAGGCAGAAGGCCTGAAACTGAAGGTGTTTGTTAGTCAAGGCTTACAACCAGTAAACCCATTCTGGGCCAACCTACCTCACACCGACATATTCCAATGCTTCACTCCTGATATCCTTCACCAACTCCATAAAGGGATCTTCAAAGATCATTTCGTCAACTGGTGTACAGAGGCAGTAGATGAAGGAAGTTCTGAAGTTGACTGCTGCTTCAGAAGCATGACACAACACCCTACCCTTCACCACTTCAGCAAAGGAATCTCCTTGGTTACACAGTGGACAGGGAGCGAATACAAGGATATGGAGAAAATATTCTTGGGAGTCATCGCAGGCACTGTGGACAATTGAGTGATTCAAGTTGTTCACACTGTGATCAATTTCATCTCCTATGCCTGCTTTGAGGTCCACATCAAAAGTTCTCTGGAAAAGATGGATAGGGTGTGGTTAGCAATACACAAGAACAAGAAGATACTCATGGAACTTGGCATCCACGAAAATTTCAACATACCTAAATTTCACTCCCTTATCCACTACGTCTCTGCAATCTGCTCACATGGGGCCCTTGATGGCTACAACACAGAGTCTTCAGAGTGTCTTCATATTGATTTTGCCAAGGTGCCCTTCAGAGCAGGTAACAAATGAGACTATACAGTGCAGATGATGACTTAGATGGCTTGTCATGATGCTGTTCGGCATCAGGAGATGTTTTTGCACTGGGCAAAAGGACAAGGTATCATTAGGGTCGTTCAAAGTAGGCACTTATTGGCTACTTATATTCCTACTTATTTGTCACTTATCCGTGTTTTACAGCCAAAGTGGCAATAAGTAGATGTAATAAGTGGCAAATAAGTGGCAAATAATTGCAACTTTGAACGCCCCCTCCCGGAATTTTACAATAAGTAGTGAATAATGAATTATTCTGTGGTCCGGCAAGGGGTTCGGCAACATTGACTGAGTTTAAATTGCACTGTGAATTTCACCAAGTCAAAATTTCACTAAGTCGAGACGTCCTTGGCGCAATGCTCAGCGCTCAACGTGCTCAACAGCCATAGGAGTAGTTTGCATTACACATTTAGAGATAATCACACAGTTTGCATAACACAAAGTATATAACTACTGCTACAGTGCTGCTATATGTATCATACTCTCATTAATGGATTTAAAAAAAACAAGGGGCACCCACCCGCACCCGCACCCACACCCACACTAGCACTAGCACCCACACCCGCACTCGCACCCGCACCCGCACTCACACCCGCACTCGCACCCGCACCCACACCCATACCCCCCACATGTACACCTGCACCCGTACCCGCATGCGCACCCGTACCCACACCTGCATGCACACCCGCACCCGCACCCACATCCACACGTACACCCGCACACACACCCATACCTGCACCCGCACCTGCACCCGCATGCACACCCACACCCGCACGCACACCCATACCTGCACCTGCATGCACACCCGCACACACAGCCGCACTCTGCATGCACACCCGCATGCACACCCACACCCTGCACCTGCACATACCCATATCTCGCACCTGCACCCGCACCCCACACCTGCACCTGCACCCACACACCTACACCCACCTCACACCCGCACCTGCACCTGCACCTGCACCTGCACCCACACTAGGGTACACAGTACTGAAAGGGTTTCATGATGTTGCAGGAGTGGATTGTCGTCTTGAGGTCTTGAGGTCGGACATGGAGGCGATGACGATGAAGAAAGGTGTGACATAAGCAGCCTAAACCCACAACCGCGAGAAAAATCGGGAAGTCAATCGGAGTTCAGATTCTGAATAAGTGGCCCAATAAGCAATGGCAATAAGTGGGCCAATAAGAATAATCGTCAACAAAACTCATTATCCTTATTATTATTCTTATTGCTCTCCTTGTTGTCTTCCTTATCAAATAAGTGGAAAAATAAGTGTCATTATAATCAGCCAATAAGTGGCTACTCTGAACGACCCTATTGAAAAAGAAGACAAGGACAATGACAAGGCTAAGCCAGAGAGGAAACAGCAGCAAAACGATAAGGACAATGACAAGGCTGAGCCAGAGAGAAAATGGCAGCGAAACAATAACAATGTTAAGGTGAGGTGTAGCCACACCTGCAGCTATAAGGTGGCAAAGATCCCCAGTTATGGGTTTATAACTGTTGAAACCCTGATCAACAAATTTCCTGCCATGAACAAGTACTTCCTCTGATATCTTGAAGAATTTCTTCTGACACATTCACTCCCTATTTCATCATCACATGATGTACTGTTTGGTGTTTTCAAATGCCTGTCAGTTATGCTGCCTCAAATCCTGCAAGTAACAGATGATGAAACAGACCTCAGAGACACGATCAGAACAATCTTGCCTAAACCTCCACAAGATTGAAAGAAGGCAGTACCAGCTCAATTCAACAACATTCTTGCATTCGAAAAAGCTGGCTTAACAGCCTTCTTGGATCCTTTAAATCCTCTCAAAGGTGTGTATTTATTGTTTCCTCATTGTAATAGTTTGGCTAATTGTGATGGCTTAAAAGATGTCTCAGTTGGTCAAGTTCATGTTATCTTCCAGTTACCACAAGAATATGGTCACTTTGACACCCCACTGGCATACGTTGAGTGGTATACACCACTGCAGTTGTTTAACCCCTCACTTGGGATGTATCAAGTTACCTGCTCATTTTGAAATCGATACTGATGTACATCCATCATACCTGTGAACCAAATCATTTAAAGTTGCCATCTCATTCCAAAGTTTGGCACTAAAATAGGTCGTACATGGAATGCCAAGAACACATTGGACTTTGCAGACACCTATTACTTGAATCCTGACCTTTGTTTATGTGACTCTGTACTATTTAGATAATAGAATGGCCCAGATCTCATTTTTATTTTTCTATTCCCTAAGAAAGGAGGGGATGTGGTTGCGACCATAATACAACATCATGTGCCACATCTATCATAATTGGAAATGCAACAGGATGATGTTATGGTCTGGACACATGGTCTGGACTCAGAGAGAGTTATATTGGCAGTCCCACAGAGTGTCACCACAGGCCTGAGCTTAGGCCTCAGGCAGATTTCAATAGAGGGAGTACTGTATATTGGCGGTGTGGGAGCATCCTGCCATAGGCATGAGCTCAGATCTCAGGCGGATGTAATTAGAAATGGCTTGATGCCTTTGTCACATACTCCATCCTATGCAAGTGTGAGGGTGGAAGAATCAAGCTATGACCCTGTTGATGATGAGACCTCAAGCAATCAGCACTATGACTCATCCAGTCACAATGATACATTCCTCTCTCGGACCCACCCCAGAATCCAAGTATACCAGCAGGAGACTAGACACTCTGTAAACTACTTTAGACAGGGCTCATTTCCAAAACAAGCCAGAAGTGCCACTAAGCTGAAAATGACATAATGTGACTAATAGAAAATTAATAAATAAACTCAGAATCATGACAGCTTGCTTACTAAACCTTGCTCAAGTTGAGTCATCCCCGCATATTAATTTTGATAAGAAAGATTGGCTGCTCTTGCCTAAACTAATAATGTTGCAAGAAGTCAAAAGCTTTGTTCAATCAGTTCTCGCTGCACAACAGAGCTCCAACTCAGAGATCAAGGATTTCACATCAAAGGTAAGTTACAATAATCAACTTTATCTTTATTGATAGTTCTAATCTTGTCACATCAGTGGACATTGAATCACAAGACCACATATTTGTTTATGCCACTCAGGGGGCTAAACTTACCCATCCCCTGCCCACGACCAAATGCACCAGGAGAATATGATTCAATGCCCTTTTCATATACTAGGTTTTCTCTTATCAAATGTTATGTCTCACCTCCACTTGCTGTCACCGCTGCTACTAGTGACCGTAGCAAAGCAGGCCTCGTGCTAGTACTTGAAGTAGAAGAGCTAAGAGCAAGGCCCCTTAGATGCATCTGAGTAAGGGTACATAGCCTCTGTACATTATACCAGAGGTTCCCCTTGTGAAGTAGAGAGCCTGAGTGGAGAGAGAGAGAGAGGGAAATGTGATGTGGTCACTAGCCTCGTATTCTGATAGACAGGAGACTCAACTTGGAGCTTCCCAATCCAAGTTGAAGCCATATAAATACATCCCTGGCAGGACTAATGGAGACGCGAACCTGTAGACGGAGATACCAGTATGTATGGGTAGCAACTAATTCAACTGTACTACCTGACTGTCCCAAGAATGCCTGACAGAACAATAGCAAGCCGATGGATACAATTACAAACCCTGGACAATCCATATCAATAGCTCAAACACCGAGAAATCCAGAAAGCAGCCCACACTGCTTAACTAACCTATGCATTTCATCACAAGCTGACAACCAAGGGAATCACATGACACAAGCACCAAAATGAGTCCAAACCGCATAACCTGGATCCTGATTGGAACTTACCTCTGTCCACAAGGCATACAAGCTAGCCTTACCCTAGAGAGCCAGTTACACCACATCCCTTCCTAGACAAGTTGACCCTTCAGCTTACCATGTGCCCCACAGCACCAGCCACTGGTCATCATCAAGGGTGTCTGGCATGAAGACATTGTCAGATGGGAGAGCTGGAGTGTGGCTGGATATTTGCTGACCACCGTACACCTTGGGCAACTCGGGGTGCATTGGGACCAGCGAGGGAGAGAAGAGGTTGGGCGATGTGGCCAAGTCTTGCAAGTTCAAGATGTCCTCTTGTGGCTGCGAGGTCTTCTGCAGTGCTGCGTGCCTCTGTATGCAGGGCGTCGATTCACAGAGCCAAGTCAAGCTGAAGGTGGTGGCAACGCCGGAATTGAAGGACCTCTGCCATAAGTCCCCAGTTACCGATGTCTTGCATGCGCTGCACAAGCAGGGTGAAGAGGTATGGGGGTCCGGTGAGCAGGCGGAGGAGCCAGGGGGCAATGGGTCGGTAGGGCTCTTCATCGTCATCATCGGGCTCTGCATATATTTCTCCCACTGTTGGTGGATTGTCTGGTCCGTTACTCCAAGGGAGGCCCTCAACGCGCCCATCAGTGAGCTGCCGGACCCACCAGGTGACCATAGTTCATCCCCCATCGAGGATGAGGAAGGACGGGGCACTTCGCCCATTGTTGTGGAGGAAGCCTGGGGGTGGCTCTGGCCGAGGGAGGGATGCCAGGTATTTGGGGAGTCGAGCCTCGAGATACTCAAGTCGTTTGAGGTGCTCCTGCTGGAGGGTGTGAAGCCATGCCTCGACCTGTGCTCGCTCCTATACAGTGACCACAAGTCCTCTTGCAATGCCAATGGCAGTGAGGGACTTGGGATTAAGTTGAAGGGTGATGTTGGCAGTTCCTGGAGAGATTGGGCGTGGCAAATCATGGACGGGGACTGATAGATGAGCGGGATGGGTTTCGTCGCCTGAGTCCATGCCGGGGGTGGATGGCGGGGTTGAAGTGGGAGTGTATGGTACGTATGCCACTTCAATCTCTGGGTTTTGGATCGTAAGGGCGAGTGTTAGGGATCATGGTGGTACCCCTGGGCCTGGTAGTGTCTGGCCCTCTCCAGCGTTGTAGTAGCCAATTCGTTGATCAGTTTCTCCTCCTTCTCTTTCCTCCAGTATTTCATTGATGAGTTGGTCAAGTCGCTCATTTGCCATAGATCAATAGGGGTGGTGCCAGGGGCAGTAGTCAAGGAAGCACCAGTATCAGGAGATGAGGGCATGGTCAGTGGGGAGGTTGTGCTGGCAGCGGAAGAGGGTGAGGTAGGCAGGTTCGTCTGGCTCTGGGTGGAAGTTTTTCTTGGCAAAGATACGTTGAAGTCCCGGTGATGCGTTGACCAGGGCCTTGCAGGGGACTGTAGGGATGTCGGATTCCATTGATCAAAGCAAGTCATTCGAATCACTTTTATCCCATCCAAGGGGGTGTGGCAGTGGTATTTCCTTATAAGATCAGAGGTGTGTATGTTAGACTCGGGTTCCCAGGTGTTATCCGACTCTGGCCGTCTGTCCCATTTGATGAGATATTCAAGGTGTTTGGGGCATTTGGTCCATTGGTGATTGATGATTTGTTCCACTACATATTCCTGTTGTCCTTCAATCAGCTCCGGGGGTGGTCGGGTGTAGTTTGGCCCATGCTTGGTGTTCTTGGTGTAAGGGGAGAGAAGGGAGGCGTGGAAGACATTGTGGATCCTTCAGGAGATCGGCAACTCCAGCTGATATGCTACTGGGCTGATTTCTTTGGTAATTCAGAACAGTCCATATTGCTTAGGGGCTAATTTGGTTTTTTGGTGGCAGATCAGCAAGTTGGTTGCATCAAGCCATACTTGGTCATTGATTTGATATTGTGATGCAATTGGTTGTTCATGTTTTGCCACCTTATTGATGGCATCAGTTGTCACTGTCAGGTTTTGGTGTTGCGTTTACGTCGTTCGATCAGTCTGTAGGCTTGTCCTTGGACAAGGAGCTGCCTGCTTAGATGTGGGGCAGAGAGACAATAAGAGGCGAAGAGATGCTTGTTGTGACTCTATAATACGTCGAGAGTCTGAGACACCCTGTGTTACTGGCCACTGTTCAGTTCGCTTTCTGGCCAGTCCTCACTGCTCAGTTTCCTATTATTCATCTCTTTCATTGTTCCTTTCTTTATTGTTCACTTTCTTTATTGTTTTGGTTTTGTGTCATGTTGTGTTTTCTGTTGTGTCAGAGCATCGCTCTATTTGTGGTTTTGTATTCCATATAAACTGCAGATGAGTGGGACATTATCCTTAGCCTTATCCCCACTCTCTGCAGGTTAGTACTTTGCCTCTATCTCTTCAATATAGCCTTATCCCCACTCTCTGCAGTCCCCTTGGTCCTCAGTGACACAAGGGCCCTTTTCTGGTTGCATTATAACAGGTTATGGGCCCTGGCCCGCGCTACATTCAAGCCAAACGCGTCCAGACAGTCTCCCTTCACTATCCTTCAATTTCAACCTCCTAGCCCCTATTTCTATCGATTTATCACCCATTCTTTATCTCCTCTACAACCATGTCATCAACCAAGGACACCCCTATTTCGTCCATTACCCCTCTTACAACTGACAACTATCGCTCCTGGGCTGACCAGATGAAGTCCTGGCTTCAACTCCATGGCTTATGGTGCTTGGTTAGTGGGGTAGAGAGGAAACCGGTTGGAAAAGCAGAAGTTGTGGACTCAACTGGTACTGTGGTCAGTCCTGCTGTTGATGTTGATGAGGACAAGCTAGAGCGTTGGGAAATCAAGGCAGAGAAGGCTGCTGGAGCCCTCAAGACTGCCATGACTTCTGATGTCAGAGTTCTCATCAGGGATGTTGAGGATGATCCTATTTCCATCTGGGACACCCTGAAGACCTCCTTCATTCAGCAGCGCACTGCACCACGCTTCAATGCGTATCACACACTCCTATCTGTGCAAAAATCAGACTCTGAATTGCTGGAGGCCCTCATCAACAGGGTGGATGAACACATCAGGGTTATCAAGTCACTTTCCCCTTCTTCCTTCACTCTGGACAACCTCTATGATGAACTGGCTGTCATGTCCATCATCAGAGCGCTTCCCCACTCATTTGATGATGTTATACGCACTATCTCAGTCCTGGACAAGTTTGACAAGCAGTCTGTCATCCAATCGCTCAGAAACATGGACCAGACGCGCACCAACCTCTCTGGGACGTCCACAGCCTTCTCCGTGTCCACAGGCCCAAAGAAAGCGTCCCAAAAGCCTGATTCATCATCCTTCACCTCCCATTCTTCTTCTACATCATCCTCAGCGCTTCACAATTCTCAGAACAGCAGCAATCGCCCCAAATGCAACTTCTGCTCTCGCCTTGGCCATTCTGAGGACAAATGCTTCCTCAAAGAGAAGCTGATGCGCCAAATCAGCTCTCCTTCATTCTCCACTGCTTCCCTGGCTTCTTCACCGTCTCAGGCCACTCCTCAGCCCTCCACTAGTGCCCCACAGACTGCCTACGTCGCCTCAGCAAGTGCTCTCTTTTCTACCATTCAATCTGAGTCTCACTCGTCCTGGAATGCAGACACAGGTGCCTCAGCTCATATGACGTTCAATCGCCATTGGATGCGTCAAATGAGGCCCCACTGCATCCCCATTCATCTTGCTGATGGATCAGTGCTGTACTCAGAGGGAATTGGATCAGTGAGGTTCACTCCTGTGGTTAATGGGCAGGAGATGGCACCCCTAGAGTTCACAAATGTGCTATATGTTCCCTCTCTCTCCACCAACTTGTTCTCTGTTCTATACCTTACCATGCATCGTCAATTCACTGTCTCTATTTCCCTGGACACCTTAAGCTTCATCAGAGACAACCAAGTCATGTTTCAAGCAAAGGTCACTTCATCAAATGCAGCATTTCTCACTGGAAACACTATCCCTGTGGAAGAATTTGCTTCATTCTCATCTACAACAACCCTTCCCATGGATCTGACACTCCTACATCGTCGCCTTTGCCATTACCACCATGCAGGCATCAAAAAGCTCTTGTCAGGTAACCTGGTTAAAGGTCTCAAGCTTGATTCAAAAGCTGAGCCTGATCCAGTATGTGAAGCCTGCAAAGCTGGAAAGATGCATGCAGACCCATTCTCTTCATCGTCTACAAGAGCCTCTAGACCCCTTCAGCTTGTGCACAGTGATGTGCATGGCCCTGTCAAAGTCCCAACCAATCAGGGCTATCGCTATTGGGTGTCATTCATTGATGATTTCTCTCGCTTCAAGGCTGTTTACCTCCTAAAGCGAAAATCTGAGACTTTTGCTGCATTCAAGCAGTTCAAGGCTTGGGCAGAGAATGTCACTGGTCATAAATTGGGCTCTCTACGCGATGACAAAGGTGGTGAATACATGTCTAGGGAGTTTGAGGCCTTCTGCATTGACCATGGCATCCAGAGACAGCATACAGTCAGAAACAGACCTCAGCAGAATGGTGTTGCTGAAAGGGCTAACAGGACACTTGAAGAGGGCATAATCTCCATGCTCTATGAGGCCAGCATGCCTCCTTCATTTTGGGGTGAAGCCTTGGCTTCTTTCACTCATGTATTCAACAGGTTGTCCACTGTTTCGCTCCAGAAAGAGGAGGAGCTCACCCCTCATGAAGCTTTCCTTGGGAGCAAGCCAGATCTCTCTCATCTGCGTGTTTGGGGTTGCACTGCTTATGTTCTGATCCAGAAGGACAAGCGACCACTGGGCAGCCTAGGAGTGCACATGGAGAAATGCATCTTCATTGGATACCCTCAGGGCTACAAGGGATGGAAGTTTTACAGTCCAGCTTCAAAGCAAGTCATCATATCAGAGCGGGCTGACTTTGATGAACGCTTTTTCATGCATCAGAGGCATTCTTCACACCACATTGCACCCCCTCACCTGGAATCCCTTCTTGAATCACCCTCCCTTCTGTTCCACTCCCTGCATTGATGGATGATGTCCTAGATGACTCTGAACATCTAGAATGCTCACAGAAGCCAGTTCATGGGGGAGATGGGTCTATTGCAGCTGATCTGCCTCCTGTTCACCTTGAAATACCTCTCTCAGTCACCCCATCTACTTATTTACCCTCTGCATTGCTCCAGAGCTCCCAATCCCCTTCACCTGCCTCTCCCAGTCCACCTTCTGCTTCTTCTAGTTCACCTGTACCTCCAGCACTCCCCTCACGCCCTCAGCGCATTAGGAGGCCCAGATCTGAGTGGCTGCCAGAGCAGTGGGCTGTTCCACAGCGCTACAAACAAATGAGAGACTCTACTCCAATCATCCCTCTTCTTCTGAAGAAGACAGTGATTCGGATGACTCAGATGACCCTATTGACCTCATCAATGCGCTCTCTGTCTCTGCCCCTGAGCCCACATCTTATAAACAGTCTCAGAAGTCATCAGAGGCAGATTTGTGGCACACAGCTTGTGAGGAAGAAATGGAGGCACACAAAACCAATGGCACTTGGGATATTGTTAAATTGCCACCTGGGAAGCGTGCAATTGGGTCCAGATGGTTCTTGAAGATAAAGCACAATGCTGATGGCTCCCTGGACCGCTACAAGGCTAGGCTGGTTGCCAAAGGCTACTCACAGCGCCCTGGATTTGATTTCAAAGAGACATTTGCCCCCACTGTTCGCTACTCCACCATTCGCACCATTCTGGCCATTGCAGCATTAGAAGACCTTGAGCTTCGCTCTGTGGACATCTCTCATGCCTACCTCAATGGCACATTAGAGGAAGAGATCTACTTGCAGCAGCCAGAAGGATTTGAAGTGGGTGGTCCAGACCATGTTTGCAATCTCAACAAGTCACTCTATGGCCTCAAACAAGCTGGCAGAGTTTGGAACAAAACCCTTCATTCTGTCCTCACATCTATGGGCTTTAAGCGCGTCCAATCAGACCATGGGCTGTACACACTCATCACCAAGGATGGAAAGGCCTTTATGACTGTCTTTGTCGATGACATCATGCTTGCTGGCTCAGACTGTGCTCTACTTGACACTATTGTGCAACAACTGTCTGAGCACTTCAAGCTTCGAGATCTAGGTCCTACAACTCAATTGTTAGGCCTACAAATTGACAGAGATCGTTCCAATCATCGCCTCCTCCTCTCCCAGAGCCAGTACATTGCCAATCTCCTTCAAGAGCATGGAATGCAAGACTGTAAGCCTGTGTCCACTCCATTGAATCCAGGACAGCGTCTCTCCACCTCCATGTGCCCCCAGAATGATGCTGAAGCATCTGAGATGCACAATGTGCCCTACATCTCCATTGTTGGCAACCTGATGTATCTGGCTGTCACTACAAGGCCTGACATTGCTTATGCAGCTGAAGTCCTTGCCAGATTTAACTCCAATCCAGGACCAAATCATTGGCAAGCTGCTAAGCATGTTTTGCGCTATCTGAAGGGCACAATGGACCACAAGATTGCATATCAGCCATCAGACTCACCTGAGCCATTCATCACCTATTCTGATGCGGACCATGGAGGGAATCCTGACAATGGCAAGTCCACAGGAGGCTATGTGGTCAAAGTTGGATCTGGAGCAGTCTCTTGGAGCTCCAAGCTTCAGGGTTTGGTTGCATTGTCTACAACTGAAGCAGAGCACATCTCAGCAGTTGAAGCAGGCAAAGAGATCCTTTGGATGCGCCAGTTCATGGGGAGCTTGGATATGATGTCTCTGGGCCTTCAGTGCTTAGAATGGACAATCAGTCCGCCATTGCAGTAAGCAAGAATCCAGAGCATCATGGGAAGATGAAGCACCTCTCTCTTCGCTTGTTTTGGATCAGGGATGCAGTGCAAGAGCAGTTGATCAAGCCTGTTTTTGTGACAACACAAAACATGGCTGCAGACATCTTCACAAAGGCCCTGGATCGCTTCAAAGTGCAGAAATGTTCACAGATGCTTGGGCTATGTTCAAAGTAGAATCTGGAGCGTTGCACTGACATGGGGGAGTGTTACTGGCCACTGTTCAGTTCGCTTTCTGGCCAGTCCTCACTGCTCAGTTTCCTATTATTCATCTCTTTCATTGTTCCTTTCTTTATTGTTCACTTTCTTTATTGTTTTGGTTTTGTGTCATGTTGTGTTTTCTGTTGTGTCAGAGCATCGCTCTATTTGTGGTTTTGTATTCCATATAAACTGCAGATGAGTGGGACATTATCCTTAGCCTTATCCCCACTCTCTGCAGGTTAGTACTTTGCCTCTATCTCTTCAATATAGCCTTATCCCCACTCTCTGCAGTCCCCTTGGTCCTCAGTGACACAAGGGCCCTTTTCTGGTCGCATTATAACACCCTGGGAGCTTAGTCTGGTGCTGGTAGACTTTCTGTATTCACAAGAAGAACGAGCCTGAAGGGCAGTCCTGTCTACTGGAGTGCTTATATACATGTGTGGGCACAGGGTTCTGAGTCAAGGGTTCAGGGCCCTGGGTCAAGGGTTACAAAAGACAATAAGGGCATAGGGCTTTGGATCTCGATCGTATCGTACATCAGTCATCAGTCTGGAAGCGAGAATGTAAGCGGAAATGAGTCATTGAGACGCATAATCGTAACATTACCCCCTTCTTAATGTCTTAGCCACCGTAGGTGTAGATGGTCAATGGGCACCGCTGTCTGAAGTGTCTATGGTCCAACAGGACATGACATGCTTCCTCACAGGTGCAGCAGGTATGCGGGCGATGGCACGCTTGTTCCGCATGTCCCCACTGTGCGCACAAGAGACATTGGCATAGTTGGGTACACTGCTCGGTGTTATGATACCGTCCTTCGCACCATAAGCATCCTTCGGCTCTAGTGGTGCTCGGTTGGCGGTTTGCAGCGAGGTCGTTGATGGCTTCTTGGCGCCTTTCCTGACTCCATCGGTCGTCGTAGATGTAATCCCAGACAACCTGAGGGTAGACTTAAGCGTGGGTGTTTGCCTCAGCCAATCGTCATGCCGAGTCCCAAGCAAGTCGTCGTGTCCGATGGAGAGTATTCCGGGCATTCCGCACTACCAGGGCCTGCTGTTGGATTTCCCGTTTGTAGTGTCGGTAGCAAAGGATTTTGGCAAGTAACATCTCATCTCCTTCTTCAGTTAGGGCAGCGTTAACAAGTGGCATGTAAGATGCTCCTTCTCTGAAGACCGTCAACTGGTGGTCGGTCATTATGGGTCATGGGTAATTGGATGGTTGGGCATGAAGTGGTTAGGTGTGTACTAGGCAGTGAAGCCCTAGAGTGGCCATTAACTGAGGTGAGCTGGACCAGTGATCTATCTGGATGAATGGGGCGAGGACCAAGTTGTCATCTCCCCCAGGGATGGAGAATCTGTAGATGACTCCATCGTCATTTCAGTTGCAATGCCACCCTGGTCCCAGCCATATATTGACCTGGGGCTGTGGTAAGTGTGTCATGTCTACCAATGTCGGAGACGGGGATCGTGGTGTTGGTGGTGGTGGAGGTGTGTCATCCCTGACATATCGAGGTAGAGGTGAGGGTGACTGTGGTGGATGTGGGTAGGCTGGGTCCGGAATGGGGGTGTCGACCCTTGGGGGAATGGGAAGTGGCTCGGCTTCTGGTGTGGGAGAGTTAGGCCCCAGGTATGGGGGCGAGGGTGTCCTGGGCAATACGTGGCCCAGGGCATTGTGGGTCGTGGTCATGTCGGTCGCTGGTTCGGAGAGCAACGGTGACCCTGGAACTGGGATGTCGTTTATGTTGACAATGATAACCCCACCCGTCACGTCAGCAGGGTGGCAGGTGAGATCCATGAGATGACTGTCCAGGTGGTGGCGTTCTCTCTGCTGTGCTTCCACATACATCTCAAAAATAGCCCCAAACTTTAAAGGGCTAAAAAGGCCTTATATTCTCCAAAAGCCCTTATAATTGTTAAAATGCATTGTTAGGATTGCTTGCCATTCTAATTAACATCCTTTTCACTTTAAGGCCATTTAATCTGCCAAAAGTTTACAAAAGGTTGAATAAGGCTTTTGGAAGAATAAAATGGCCCTAATGCATTTTGACCATTATGTTGCCTTTTATGCCCACTTGCTTTTATGCCACTGTAGCATTGTCAGCCTTTTAAGGTCATTGGAGCATTGTCAGCCTTTTGAAGCATTATTAGCCTTTTAAAGCATTGCTAGCCTTTTGAAGCATTGTCAGCCTTATAAGGTCATTGGAGCATTGTTAGCCTTTAGTGCATCAATGAAACTTTCCCACTTTGAACACTTTTCATTACTTATAATTCATGGCAATGATGTTTGATATTATTGTTTACACATGTAAAGCTCACAAATTCTATAACATGAAATAACCTCTACCATCAAACAAGAGTCTTTATGGCAGCATTATGCCTTTCTGTCCATTTGCCACGCTACTCCTATGGAACTGAGCCTCAGACACTTCACTCTTGGGGCCCATGCATGAGCAAATGCTCTCACTGTGGCAGCTGTAACTACCTGTTGGGTTTGGAGAAGACCATGGGGACAGAGACCCAGAGAATGAAAATGTAGTTGATAGGCCTGAGATTGTATCAAAGAAGTGGGATTAGCTGAGTTATTGCGGGTGAGAAAGGCAAGGAAGGGATAGGCACCTCAAATAAATCTAGATCAGTCTCTGAATCAAGGGCAGAGGGTCCATGTCTGCAAACAGGAAGGAGTTGCAGGATAGGTTCTCAGCCTGGAACTTTGACACATTCTTGAGTTCAATCCACAGGTCCATGTGGCCAGGGCAACAGAGAGCAGCGTCAAGTTGTTCACAACAAATCAAGACAGCGTGTGACGAGTCCTGAAGGAAGGGCTTTCTGAGATATCATATGTCCTGCCAACACAGCTCAGCAGAGAGACATAGCATGCAAACAGGAATCCCACACATACAGATGAAGTATGAACTTGCGATCATTTGCTATTATATGCATCCTAGATATGGAAATCATGAGCTGTGATGATGGGGAGCACCTTTTTGAGGCGCTCGTTCTCTGTCGAAACACAGTGGTCAACAAACACACGTACAAGGAACACTTTTTCTGGCATCAATCCATGCCAAAACACCTCTGTATTGTATTTTTTTCACACAAAACCATCAGCATGCTATGCAATAAAGAAACCAAAGAGACAAGGTGCGCACCATCAAACTTGAGTGCATCAAACACATCGACATGCGTAACAAACAAGCAGTTCCTCAAGATCTTTGGAACCACATAACTTGGCAAGGGCAGCAACTGCCTGAACATGGACGAATGGCTCTTTATCACAGACACGCTCTAGAAGCATGACCTGAAGAGAGTTGTACATATCCTCGCTGACAATGAATTTATAATAATGGTGTACCAGAAAAAAAACCACATACTCAAGTTCACCAAATTGGGAGATTACCTCTGTGACAAAGCATACAACATGGTAACGAACATTCTTGTCTTTGGCTTTGAAACCCTTGAGGGTGTGTTTTAGCAAACAGCAGGTAAAATGCGTCGTGGTAGTCTCATCGTCATCATTCACAGATTCATCAAACTTTATTTCTCGTTGAGCAGCTAAACACAATTAGGATGACAAGACGCACTAGTAGGTAATCCACACATACCTTTGGCGTTGAGAAACTTGATATAACTGGCCACAAATTTGATGACCCTATATGCAATGCTAATCCCTATTTTCAACACAAGGACTCGATTCATCATGTCAATGAAGCAGTCCTCAAAAGCATGCTCCTCAACGAGTCTTATACCTTCACCCCAGCGGACTGTTTCCATCTTGGTGGCTGCATCAAATAATAATGATAAATTAGCACTGAAGTGTAACCTGCTGACGCAAGCACATACACAAAGAGAATGTGGCCCTTGGTGGCTGCAATGCCATCATGGGCATTTAAAAGCCCACTTAGCATAATGGTGTTGACATCTGAGAGGTTTTCTTCCTCCTTTGGCTGCTGCCAGAGCCATTTGATAACTCATCCTCATTATCAGACTTGGAGTCGGACCTCTTCTCCTTATCCTTGGCATACGAAACCAAGCATGTAAATGTAGCGTCAAGGTCCTCAAGTAGGACAATGCAGTGATGGGAACATGGCCCATGAGGGTGGTGAGAGTCGAGTCATTTATCCAGGAGGACGACAAGGATACGATGTATATATCAAGCACATAAGCTCTCCAGCAAGGGCATGAATGAGTGATAACTTTCCCAAGCTGGGAACACTGTAGAGCAGGTAACCGCAATGGAATGGGATGCCCTGATCCACATACCACTGTTTTTAAAAGTCAGCTGATGGACAACCTATAATGACAGCGAGAGTATGCCGACCTTCTCAGAGTTGAGAAAGTCCTTTGTGTCAGTCACAACCATCTCCTTTACGCTAGGGCTCAATACATTAGAAGACAGCAGGCCCTTGTGGCGGTAATCACTGTAACGCCATGACCCATACAAGTCAGCAGAATATATTTGGATCCAGTGGATGGCTTCTGCCTCGTACTCTTTTGTCGCCTGCAGGACGAGCTGTTTGAGGATCCAGTTGTTGTGTGCAATGACACTACAGTACCCATTCAATAATATGAGGAATTTCAATCAATCAGACCACCTGTGAATCATAGCTTAAACTGAACTGCCATGTGTCCAGCGTGGCATACCTGATGAACAACATCTTGTAACCAGTGCTCTTCTTTCTGCGTTTCACCCGCAACCAATGCCCATGGTAAAAGATGGTATGTGTTGTTTCCGTTGTTGGCCAAAAGACAACACGCATTCTGGTTTTGCTTGAAACCTCCTCATTTTCACCATGGTCATCGTCAATGAATGACGGACATGAAGGGATGACTCAAAGTGGGGGGAAGTGGTTAGTCAGTGAACGAGACACATCTTGCCCTTACTGAACAGAAGACAAACCCATGATGAGAGAGGTTATGGTGGGAAAAGGGGCTGTAAGGGTAGGAGGACCATTTGAATTGGGACCTTTCTGAAGTGTGCCTGAAATGGACAAGGATGCCATGGTGGAATGAAGCAGATCTGAGGTTGGTCCAGGGAAAGGCAAGGGGGGAAGGTCAGAGTGAAGAGGTGGCGAACTGGATAGGGGAACATTTCATAAAGACCCTGCGGGATCAGGCAACCATGACAGACTGGGGATAGAAAAGCCAGGCGCGTTATTGAGTGTGTGTCGGTCATGGTAGTGGTTAACAGGCGGAGGAATCAAGGCCCGGGATACTTGGTTGTCGAGGGTGCACACCATCTGGGGAAGAAGAGTGTTCTTTGAGATGAGGAAAGGAGAGACGATATGATTTGACAGCGGCAAGAATCATGAGGCGATGAAAATGGATTTGTCAGCAAGTGGAACTTTTTTCACCAAGTCCAGTTCTTATTGTCATTCCAAACCCCACCCACTGTTCCCAGCCCATGCGTCCTCTCTGCTCACAAACATCCTTTCACCTGCCATTTGGAAAACAGTTCTCTTGTCTCGACAACATGCCCAGACAGTGCATGCTGACAAGCAAGATGCCAACGAGCGTATGATGCATGAGCTCTCTTCCTTGCACACCACCATGGCCGCCATGAACAAGCATCTCAGACGCATCTGGTGATGCATCTGCTGCCCACCATTTACACCAACAGCAGCAGCAGCAGCATCAACGGAGCACTGCTGGTGGTAGTGGTGGCAGCGGCAGCCCCGGTGGTGTCAAGCAGAAGGACATGCAACCCACTCTCACCTTGATGGCACACCATCTGGTCACGGATACTGGCTACAAAGGGGAGACTGATCTCCTTTATCAACCCTACCACCCCTCCACTCTTCTCATACCTGGTACGTACAAGACGCAGATCGCTCCCATTCCCGTCAAGCCGATAGTCATTCCTTTCATGACCCCAGCCAGTCCTTTTGTACCCCCTCCGCCGCATCACCCACCTCACCTCAACCGCTCCATCCACCACCACTTCATCCTCATCTCCATCAACACTCCAACTGCACCCTGGCCAGTCCTTTCTCGCCTCAGGAGAGCCATTCATCAAACTCGGAGTCTCCAATCTCACATCCTCTTCATGGACCACCTCAGCGGCGAACAACCGCTACTCAAACCCCAATGTCAGACCAGGATCTAGCAGCAGCTGTCCACCCACTGCATCTTGCGAATCTGCGGACTCACATCCTTGATTTCTCCCGCCACTTGCAGCTGTCATCTTCTTATCACTCCCCCCATCCCATTGGGGTGCCGTCCCCCAACAATACTTTTTTTCCCTTCCTCCGGTCTAGGCATTGTCCCGGCCCGTCCATCCACCACTACATGTCCAGGCACAGGTCCTGCCTCATACTACCCCTCCCACCTATCATTCGTGCCCACGCACAGAGCTTGTCCTTAGGCAATGCCAAGTTCTTCTCCCGCTGCTGGTGCCGTGTGCATGGGCGACATGTCTGACGTTAATGGGAGTGTGGGAGCACTGAGCAACCCAGAAAGCCATACTTTTGGCCTGTCCGTCATTGGCAGCGCCGGCAGCTTGCTGCCACAGTGCGCTGGGGTGTATGTACATATGCTTGAGGGCAATCTGGGATGGTCATTGGTTTCAATGTCATCATTGTGCTCCGTGGTGGTGGCGGCTGTGGCTGTTGCCGCTGCAAGGGAGCATCAGAGGACACGACTACAATTGGCTCACTAATTTGAGTTGCAAGGTTCACAGCAACAGCAACAGCAACAGCAGGAGGAAACACCACCATAGCTGCCAATTCTGTCGCAGTCTGTACATTCTGAAGACACTACGAGCAGGTTGACAACAACATGGTCCATAGGGTTCTGCATGGGTATGGTACAGGTCGGGCTGAGTGACACTGCACCCGCACCCGCTGACACCGCACCTGCACCAGGTAGGGGTATGCACCGTACCTGTAGTTTAGTGGTTTTGTTATAAACCCACAGGTCCATATAGACCTGCGGTTCTGCCATTGCAAAATTACTAAATACATGACTATATACTTGGCAAACTAAATGTGTCCCCTATGGACCAAGCTAGCAGCCACAAAAGGGGAGTATTGTCAAAGAAAGAAGAAACACCGAATGTATAAAAGTTGTACTTGAGGGGTGTACAAAAGCACTTGGGAATAGGTCATGCATGCCTTCGCAGAGCGTATAATTTTGAGAAAATGTTCAATTTGATTATGTCTTCATGGACCTTGAGTTGCTAAGTCCGCATGAAGGTGCAGCGGTGTTGGGGAGGAGAGGAAGAAGGCTGTACTGAGCCCAGTAATTTGCCATGCGTCCGGTCTTGCACTGCCACGCATGACTTCAAACTTCATATATGGGGCAGCATTGAAACTCTTGAGGGTGCACCTAAAATATCTAAGGCCACAGATGAATGCAGCACTCTCGGGACTGGGGGGACTGAGCTGCACTAAGCTCTTGTGCTATCATCCAAAGAAAACTGGCCATTATGTAACATGGCTTCTTTGGGCGTTTCTGCTTCACTGGACGACTGTCCTGCTGCTTTCCTGCACTTCAGTGCTTTGGGAATTCCCCAGTATGAGCTGAGTGCAGTTCAGTCCCCTCAGTCCTAAGAGTGCTGCACGCATCTGCGGCCTTAGATATTTTAGGTGCACCCTCAAGAGTTTCAATGCTGCCCCATATACGAAGTTTGAAGTCATGCGTGGCAGTGCAAGACCGGACGCATGGCAAATTACCGGGCTCAGTACAGCCTTCTTCCTCTCCTCCCCAATGCCGCTGCACCTTTATGTGGACTTAGCAACTCAAGGTCCATAAGGACATGATTAAATTGAACATTTTCTCAAAATTATATGCTCCGCGAAGGCATGCATGACCTATTCCCAAATGCTTTTGTATGCCCCTCAAGTACAACTTTTGTACATTTGGTGTTTCTTCTTTCTTTGACAATACTCCCCTTTTGTGGCTGCTAACTTGGTCCATAGGGGACACATTTAGTTTGCCAAGTATGTAGTCATGTATTTAGTAATTTTGCAATGGCAGAACCGTAGGTCTATATGGACCCGCAGGTTTATAACAAAACCACTAAACTACGGGTACGGTGCATACCCCTACCCATTGCAGGTGCAGTGTCAGCGGGTGCGGGTGCGGTGTCACTCAGCCCAACCTGTACCATACCCATGCAGAACCCTATGAATCACATTGCCCAAACTGAACCTTTAGTCCAGTTCTGAGTTTAGCAGAAACAGTCCAAGAACTAGACTGAACCAAACTTTGCCATCACTATAATCAAGGCTAACAATGAAATATAAGGCTGACAATGCATCACAAGGCTGTAATAACATTACAAGGCTACAATAACATCACAAGGCTGTAATGATATCATAAGGCTGCACTAACAATATAAGGCTAACAATCCTATAGCAACCTAAAAAGGCATTTTTAGGCATTATAATCTAGCTTACTCAGCCTTTAAATGTAATGTAAGGTTATAAAAGCATTGGTAAGCATTATAATCTGTTGCAATAATTTTAACCCTTATAATTAAATCTGATATTTTTATTTTCAATTATATGGCCTTTTAATATTTGACAAGGCTTATGAAAGCTTTTAATTAAGAAAATCCCTCCCAATGCTTGTACCTTTTTTGAGATGACTACTCTCGAGCTTCTTACACATTTGCTCCATAGAGGTAGCGTACCATTCCAGCTTTGGCAACTTGCATGGAGGCCTGTTCAAGATGATAGGCCTGTTGTCCTTCTAATTGGTAGGCTGTGACATTTGCAATCTTGGGTCGAACTGTAATGCGTGGTCGGGGGTTGTCAAGGAACATGCTGGTGAGATCAGGGGTGGTCTGGGTTCGTCGGTGCCGGTCTGCTCATTCAATGCAATGGGCTTTGCTGTCTGGGTCACTGATAAAGGTGTGGTGGAGTTCGGGGTTCGTTTGAGAGTGTCAGTGGTGGTCCTCTCTGTCGATATGATGGGCTTCGTTGTCATTGAAGGTGGCCATGAAGGTATTGAAGTCTGAGAGGTATGGGGTCCAATAGGAGGGCATGCAGTGAAGTGGGGAGGATAGAGAGTGGTTGGCGACGATGGGGGTCTTTTTATACGTTGGGTCATCCAGCTGCGGCGGATGCTTTGTATTGTTCGATCAATTCGTCAGTGTGTATGTCCTGCTGATCAACCCATGAGTCATCCGCAGTTAGATGGATACCCTTTCCAATGCACAAGGTATTCAAGTTGCTGTCCTTGCCCTTTGCGTCTGGCATCTCGGATGTATTTGATTTCATATTCTTCTTGCCCTTTGACCAGGTCAGGCGATGGCCTCGTGTAGCTTGGGCCATATGCTTCTGTCTCTTTATAGGGCAGGAGAAGGTCCACGTGGAAGATGTCATGGATTTTCATTGATGGGGGGAGGTCTAGGCAATAGGCCACTGGTTCTATCCATTCTTTGATTGTGAAGGGTCCATACCTTTTGGGCAGGAGCTTGCGTGTCCCTCTGATCTGGAGGTTTTTGCCCTCTAACCACACCTGATCGCCTTCGTTCATTTTCATCGGTTTACATGCGTCCTTGCCTCGTTGCAGTGCTTCCAGGAGCTTCTGGACCCGCTCTTGTGTCTCTTGGAGGGCTTGAACTCAGTCTGCTGATGCTGGCACATTGTCTGATTGGAACTTAATGTGCACTTGTGGTTTGAAGCCCATGAGGTGTTCGTGAGGTGTATGACGTGTCGTGTCGTGTTTCCATGAGTTGTGAGCGTACTCTGCAAGTGAGAGTAGTTTTGCCCAGTTGTCCTGTTGCCCCATGGTCCATGCTCGAAGGTATTGTTCGATCCAGGTGTTCATTCTTTCTGTCTGCCCATCTGTTCTGGGGTGGAATGCAGTCGAGAGGTTCTGTTGGATACTTAGGCTTTGACATAGGGATCTTGAGAATTGTGATGCAAAGCGTGGGTCTCAGTCTGAGATGATCCTTTTTGGGGTACCTACCCAAGGCGTTAGGTTGTGGAAGTACAGGTCTGCAACTCCTGGTCCGTCGATGGTCTTGTTGCACGATATGAATTTTGCCGCTTTTATACATCCTTGGTCTACTATGGTAAGTATCACATCAAAGCCATCTGATTTTGGGAGGTCCGTGATGAGGTCCATTAATATGTATTGGAATGGGCCTTGTTCTACTGGGGTGTCGAAGCGTTGTAGGGGTGCCTTTCTCCGTGGTAGGTTCGTCTTTGTTTCCTGATACGTGGGGCATCCTTTTACATATTCTTCTACAAACTTTCATAGTCTGGGGCCCTTGTAGTGTTCCCATACTAGCTCCCAAGTATTCGCTATACCTGGGTGTCCCACTAAGGGTGTATCGTGGAGTTCTCAAACCACTTGTCTTCGTTTGCTTGGGTCGTTTGCGAGATACGTTTTTTTGAGAAAGAGGTGGTCGGGTAAGAGCACACATGGTTCTTCTGGATTCACTCCCTCATTAAGGTCTCTGTGATGGGACAGGAGGTCAGCGATGGTGTTAGACATGCTAGGGATGTGCTCGAGGGTGTAATTGAAGTCCTGGAGGAACTGGAACCAACATGCTTGTCGTCTAGTAACTTTCTGTGGCTGACAAAAGTACTGGAGGTTTTTGTGATCTGTTCGTACGCGAATTGCGTGGCGGGTGCCAAGTAAGAAGGGGTGACGTACTTAAAACCGAAGACAACTCCGGCAAGTTTCTTGTCATGCGCGTCGTAGTTTCGTTCAGCGGGGAGTAAGCTTCATGAATGGAATGCAATTGGGTGTATTCCATCCTCAAATTCTTGCATGAGAACGGCACTGAGCGCATATCCTGAGGCGTCTGTTTCGAGGATGAATTGTTGGTTCCAGTCAGCGGTTCATAGTACTGGGTAAGACATGCAGGTGTTTTTAAGCTGTTCAAAGGCGTTTTGTTCCTCTGGTCCCCATGACCATTGTCGGGTTTTCTTAGTGAGGTCATTCAGGGGTCGTGCCATGTGGGAGAAGCTTGGGATAAAGGTGCGATAGAAATTGCAGAATCCTAGGAAGCTTCGTACTTCTTTGACAGAAGTAGGGATGGGCCATTTTGCGATGCCTTCTACTTTGACAGGGTCCATCTTGACTTTGCCTCCACTGATGATGATACCTAGGTATTTAACCTCCTTTACGTGAAAGAAGCATTTTTCTGGTTTGAGGAAGAGGTCATGGTAGGTGAGTTTCATTAGGAAGTGATGGACCTTTGCCTTATGATCTGCTTCATCGTCTTCAGTGGCCACAACCACATCGTCCATGTAGATTTTGAGCCATCCCTGCATGACCTCTTCTTGGAAGATGTCATCCATCATGGTTTGGAAGGTGGCTGGTGAGTTGGTCAATCCAAAGAACATTACTGTGGGTTCAAAGAGTCCCTCGCTCATCTTAAAGGCTGCCTTCCACTCATCTCCTTTCTTGATTCGAATGTTATTGTACCCCCATCGAATATCGAATTTGGAGAACAATTTTTTATTGGCGACGTCGTGGATCAAGTTGCTGATGAGAGGGAGTGGGTATTTGTTGGGTATCATCCACTTATTGAGATTGCGGTAGTCCTGCACGGGTCTGTATTTTCCATCTTTTTTTTTGATGAAGAAGAATCTGCTGGCATAAGGGGAATTTGACCGGCAGATGCGTTTTAGTCATAGGTTGCCATCTAGGAACTTCTTCTGTTCTTCCTTCTCTTTGGGTGCCAGTGGGTATACCTTCACGTCAATGGAGGTAGGTGCGTCCAGTTTAAGATCTATCATGTGGTCCCAGGGTCTTTCACTGGGGAACTGTTCAGAGGCTTGCTCAGAGAATACCTTTTTGTGACCGTGGTATTCTGTTGGAACTAGTTCATTCCACGTCCTTTGTTTCTTGTCCGTGGCCTGCTCTGCGAGCTGTTGAGCCATGGTGACTTTGGCTATCTTTTCATGGAACCATCCCCCCTCTTCTTCTTGCCAGTTGGTGCAGTCTGAGAGGATGAAGGTTCCAGGTGCTTTGCCAGCTGTCCAGTCTATTTCTGGGTTGGTAGCTTCAAAGAATGGATATCCCAGGATCAGGTCATCTTCTCCAATGTCGGCTACTAGGAAGCGGTGGCGATTAATCATATCATTGTATTGGACCATAAGATCCACCGCTTGGGTGATCTTTCCTAGTCGGTTGGTTGTTCCATCGACGTTCCTGACTTTTCGGGGTCGTTTAAGCTCCACGGTGGTGATATCGCTTTGCTTTACTATATTAGGGTTAATGAAGCATTCTGTGGCTCCACTATCGAGGAGTGCTTCTTGGTCGGTTCGTTGTTTGGTCGTGTACAGTGTAAGGGGAACCTTGATGAATTTATTCTTTGCTATGTATACTGAGTCCGTACTACAGGCCCAAGCGAGAGCCGTAGCACTCAGGCCTCTGGAAAATCCTCACTCGCTGTTTCTCCTATGACCTTCTTCAGGAAGATGTCCCTTTGTTCATCATTGAGTTTCAGCACATACTTGGCAAGTGCGTCTCCTTGGTCAACTTTGTCATAACTCGGGGGGGCTGTCTCGGGGGTCGATGTGGTGGCTTTGATATGTGGCTTTCTGTCAGGGCAGTTACATGCCACGTGTCCTTGTTTGAAGCATTCATAGCAGTGCCCCTCCTGTCGATGTTTTTATTTCTCAGCCTTAGTCGTGGCCTTCCTAGCCACCGCACTTGTATCCATTGTGTTTGGGTCTCGAGGTGGGAGCATCCTGGGTCCCTGTCATTGGCCTCCTCGGTTTCCTCCATGGTTGTGCCATGATGACAGGTTGGCGAAGGTGTTGTTTCAGGGAGGATTCTTTGGTTGGGTCGCAGAGAATTCTCCTTGTAGGCTTTGTTTCTTTAGCCATACTTTGTGATTATGCTGTGCCATGGTGGTCCAGTCCTCAAAGATATCTGGATCTTGTAATTGGAGGCATGACGTTGCCAGGGCTGTGGGGAGCCCCTGCGCAAATCTTTGGAGGACCTCCAGTTCATCAACGTTATGTCCGCCTCGATGAGCCAGTTGCTGTAAACGTGCTATGTATGCATCCACGTCCCCTTTTTCCATCTTGAGTTACTGTAATTTGGCATTGGCGAACTCATGCTCTGCATAATTAATGAAGGCCTTTTTGAATTCTACCTCCATGACATCCCACTCGCTCATCTGCCAGGGGGGTGCAACCTTCCCAACACTGATTTTATTGAGCCAGTCGTCCTGCATCATTACCCATCCTTTGGTATCTTTTCCTTCAATGAGGGACAGGAAGAAGTTACATTTCTTAAATGGGTCTTTCGCGATATTGGCGTCATAGTTCATCCACATGTAGCGTTTAAACGCTGCGAGAAATTGTATAGTTTTGCTGCAATCTCCAGTGAATTTGGCTGATGTGACTCCTTCCAGCTTTCTTCCTCCTTTCGGTTTCTTTTCTTCGTCCTCATCCAGGTCCTCGATCCCGAACAGGTTGTCACCTGTGCCTCGTGGTTTCCTTGGCTTCATTCCCCCTCCTCTCGGTGTCTGTGAGGATTGTGGATAGGTAGGTTGTGTAGGGAACCCTCCTGTAGTGGAGTGGTGGGATGAAGAAGGAGTGGGTGCTTGCGATCCCAGTAGCGGTGCGCTTGTAGCATCAAGTGTTGCTAGGTTGAGCCCTTCGACGGGCCACTCCTTAAGGTTTAGGGATAATTGTGCCCTTCTATAGGCCTCCCAGGTGTCGTCCCATTTCCTGATTTCGAACCAGAGTCCGTAGCCATTGGCGATCCCAATGATGTGTTGGTCTACAGTTGCGTAGTAGCCTGTCCATGGAAGTCTCACTGGTTCTACTCTGGTTATTTGGAATGTGAGTCCCGCGGTGTATTCCACTGGGATCTCATCAGTCTGTTTGGGTGTTAGTGCAAAAGGTAGTCAGATCAGGGCCGCATCTTCTAGAATCGATGAACGAGTGAAAACGCAGCTGAAACGCGTGAGCGTGCACAACGTGGAAACGGCCGGGCGGCCCGGGGATCCGGTGGAGCGTGTAGACGAGGAGGATGAGGAAGAGTGCAAACGCGAGGACGCACACCAGCTCGAGAAGAAGCAAGAACAAGCTGCTTTATTGAGGTGCACACCACACCTTTAAATAGTAAAGTAAATAGGTCCAACATGTGAATACGAAGTGAGATACATGAGGTCTTAGAAACAGATACAGGACATGTGAGTGACAACAAATGACGATCAGGCGTGATCGCTCGGGATCGAAGAAAAAGGACATGCTCCCATGGTGACATTGGGGAGCATGGGACGAACGGGATGCGTGTGGAGCGCCACAAAGTCGACAGTTTGATGATCGGCAGCTCCTAATAAAGTGTCGTCCAAGTCAATCAAATAACATAGTAACCATCCAATCAAATGTGCCAGAGGCGTTCGAAAGTGAAATGTACCGATCTACACCCTAGCGCGAGCTCAGCTCCAGCGCATTGGTGTCTCTCCTCCCCTCAACCTCAGAGGCATGATCGGAGCATCACATGCTGCACGACCACAGGAGCCCCTGAATCATCGGTTTCCATCACTCCCCCGCAGGGGCGACTTAGTCCAAGGGCGAGCGAGTGCTGGCAACCTTCCAGCGCGGGAGTGCTTTGGTAAGAATGTCCGCGGTCATATCATCTGTGGGACAATAAACCAGCGCAACCTTTCCTCCAGCGACCACATCACGGATGAAGTGGTATCGTATATCGATGTGCTTGGTTCGAGCGTGATAGTTATCGCTTCAGTGAGTCGAACAGCAGCCTGATTATCGCAAAACAAAGTAGTTGATTCTGTAGCTGGAGCTGACAAGTCACCTTTTAGGCGACGCAGCCAGATTAACTCTTTTGCGGCATGCGTCGCCGCAACATATTCGCTCTCTGCCGTGGACAGAGTGACAAGCTCCTGCTTGCGTGAGCTCCAAGAGACAGCGCCACCATCGATAAGGAATGCATGGCCTGATATGGCCCGGCGGTGCTCTTGTGATGAGCCATCTGCATCAGTAAATCCAGGAGTTCATGGTGTTCTCCCCGTAAGTTAGCACATGGTCACGTGTGCCAGAAAGATAGCGGAACACCCGCTTGACTGCCTCCCAATGGGCCTCCCCGGGTTCTCAAGGAATTGTGAGAGCGTTGAGACAGCGTATGTAATGTCAGGGCGCGTGGCCACTGAGGCATACATCAGACTGCCAATCGCCTCGCGGTAGGGCACCTTCTTCATGCGTGCAGATTCAGTTGGGTGGATGGGGAGTCGCTCCGGAGTAATTGGCACCAGGTACCATCGGGTGGAGGAGGGTTTGGCATCAGAGAGGAGAAGCGGCCTAAGATGGCCTTGATGTACCCTGACTGGGACAGGGAGATCGTCCGGGCTTCACGGTCGCGTGTGACTTTGATTCCCAGTAACCAATGTACAGGCCCCAAGTCCGTAAGGGCGTAGTGGTTGTTCAACTTCTGTTTGTACTGGGTGATCAATTGCGGTGAACTGCCTGTCAGTATGCAGTCATCCACATGCGCCGCAAGCACCAGGATGTCAGTGCCGATATGTGCAGTGAACACGCCTGGGTCTGCACTACTAACGCGAAAACCCAGGTTAGTAAGAGCACCTGAAAGGGCGTCATACCACTTTCGGCCAGCCTGCTTCAGGCCGTAAAGTGCCTTGCGCAATCGTTTGACATGCCCTTCACCAGGCGTCTCATAGCCCGGTGGTTCCTCCATGTAAATTTCTTCATCATCGCCCAGCTCCCCATTGAGGTATGCTGAATTGAAGTCGAAAGCTTCTATCTCCCAGTCATGGCGAGCAGCAAGTGCGAGGACCATCCGAAAGCTGGAAAGTCGTGCGACTGGGGAATACGTCTCGTAGTAGTCCAGCCCATAAATTTGGGTGAACCCGCGGGCAACTAAACGTGCCCTGTACTTGTCAACGGACCCGTCAGCCTTCCTTTTGAGCCTGAAGACCCATTTGCAGCTGACAATGTTCTGATTTGGTGGGCGGATGACTGTGATCCAGGTTAGAGAGCGCTCGAGGGCCTCCATCTCGTAGTCCATCGCTTCCTTCCAGCTGGCCAGTCGGAGCGAGATCGTGCCTGCCGCAGAGACTTGGGATCACCGTCCACGTCCTTAATGACTGTGGCGACATAGTCGTGGGCTGTAAAGGCCCATTCGGGTTCTGTGTCTGGAAGTGGTGCAGTGAGCGCGGTGACATTGGCATGAGCATGAAGGCTTCCATCTGCGCTGCCCTCCCAGCTGCAATCCGTTGGGCTAATGCGAGGGCTTCCGAGTGCGTGTCGACTGGCGTGTAGGCTGCACTGGTGGGCTTGCCGTCGGTGCACGTCTGGGCGGTGGTGCGGCTGCTAAAAAGGACATGCTCCCATGGTGACATTGGGGAGCATGGGGACGAACGGATGCGTGTGGAGCGCCACAAAGTCGACAGTTTGATGATCGGCAGCTCCTAATAAAGTGTCGTCCAAGTCAATCAAATAACATAGTAACCATCCAATCAAATGTGCCAGAGGCGTTCGAAAGTGAAATGTACCGATCTACACCCTAGCGCGAGCTCAGCTCCAGCGCATTGGTGTCTCTCCTCCCCCTCAACCTCAGAGGCATGATCGGAGCATCACATGCTGCACGACCACAGGAGCCCCTGAATCATCGGTTTCCATCACTCCCCGCAGGGGCGACTTAGTCCAAGGGCGAGCGAGTGCTGGGCAACCTTCCAGCGCGGAGTGCTTTGGTAAGAATGTCCGCGTCATATCATCTGTGGGACAATGAACCAAGCACATCGATATACGATACCACTTCATCCGTGATGTGGTCGCTGGAGGAAAGGTTGCGCTGGTTTATTGTCCCACAGATGATATGACCGCGGACATTCTTACCAAAGCACTCCCGCGCTGGAAGGTTGCCCAGCACTCGCTCGCCTTGGACTAAGTCGCCCCTGCGGGGAGTGATGGAAACCGATGATTCAGGGGCTCCTGTGGTCGTGCAGCATGTGATGCTCCGATCATGCCTCTGAGGTTGAGGGGGAGGAGAGACACCAATGCGCTGGAGCTGAGCTCGCGCTAGGGTGTAGATCGGTACATTTCACTTTCGAACGCCTCTGGCACATTTGATTGGATGGTTACTATGTTATTTGATTGACTTGGACGACACTTTATTAGGAGCTGCCGATCATCAAACTGTCGACTTTGTGGCGCTCCACACGCATCCCGTTCGTCCCCATGCTCCCCAATGTCACCATGGGAGCATGTCCTTTTTCTTCGATCCCGAGCGATCACGCCTGATCGTCATTTGTTGTCACTCACATGTCCTGTATCTGTTTCTAAGACCTCATGTATCTCACTTCGTATTCACATGTTGGACCCATTTACTTTACTATTTAAAGGTGTGGTGTGCACCTCAATAAAGCAGCTTGTTCTTGCTTCTTCCCGAGCCGGTGTGCGTCCTCGCGTTTGCACTCTTCCTCATCCTTTTCGTCTACACGCTCCACCGGACCCACGGGCCGCTCGGCCGTTTCCGCGTTGTGCACGCTCACGCGTTTCAGCTGCGTTTTCACTCGTTCATCGATTCTAGGTTATGGGCCTGCTGAAATGAAAAGGCGAGGAGGGCGCAGCTAGCGCGAGAGTGATGAAGTAAGTGGTGAAGGGAGGCAATGCGTGGACGGACAGAAGAAGAGGCTTGTGATGGGTGAACGGTGTGAACTCCGATAATCTATTCCAGTGTGTAGTAGTTGTCTTATAAGCCCCAGAAGGGGCTGAACATGTGAGCAACTAATACAATAATCTGTAACATGTGAATATGATCGTAAGCAAGTGAGCTATTGTCGAGCGTGATCGGTCTCAGTCTCATATCTCCAACACACCCCCTCACGCGAGACATAGCGATCAATGCCCTGCTGAGTCCTGGGTCGTTTACTGTGGCCGGAATCGTACCTGAGACGACATATGCCAGATCAGTGTGGAAAATAGAGTCTTCTTCGGCATTCTCCTCCAAAACAATGTGTCGTGATGCTGTGGACAGGCCTCTCTCCAGGTAGGAGTCTGACCTGTGTTGGCTGACTGTGTCTTGCGGGGTCGCTGCGTGTCCAAATGCTCCTCGTCGGGTAGCTTCACCCCCTGATTCTGTACTGAGGTCCTGGGCGGTATGTGATGAGTGGTCACCAAGTCGTAGATCTCCGTCTCGACTCTGCCATTTGCGCATGCACCTTCTGCCGCTGCAACGGACTCCTGGCCTACTCCATCAGTGCATACCCCTTGAAAAGCCCACAAGTCGTAGATCTCCGTCTCGACTTCACCGTTCGCGCGTGCATCCTCTGCCGCTGTGACGGTCTCCTGGCTTTCTTCGGCAGTGTGTACCTCCTGGTCGATTGCCCATGCCTCCAACTGAGATTCTGCAGACGCCCCTGTACCCTTCATGGCATGGTCCTTCGTCGCTGGGTCCTGCCGTCTAGCCTGTTCTTCGGCCCTGGCCCAACACTCCTTGATTCGGGCATGGTCGCACTCGTGGCAGTTGTGGTACTCCAAATCGTGCTTCTCCTTCCGAGTGTTGGCGCCGAAGGATCATCGTGAGTCCCGTCCTTGGATCGCCTGCTGCTCGTCTCCTGAACTGTTCGGGGACGATCTCCTCGGCAACGAGACTCCTGACTGTCCTCTCCTCCTTCCTCCAAGTCTGACGTGCCTTTGGTACCTTCATGTCTTCGCTTCTTTGCATGGTGAGTGACTAGTGTTGCTTCAAGGGTACTGGCCACTCAGAGATTACGAGCAGGGCCATAACCTGCTGAAATGTGGGGCCGCTCGGCCGTTTCCGCGTTGTGCACGCTCACGCGTTTCAGCTGCGTTTTCACTCGTTCATCGATTCTAGGTTATGGGCCCTGCTCGTAATCTCTGAGTGGCCAGCACTGAGACCGATCACGCTCGACAATAGCTCACTTGCTTACGATCATATTCACATGTTACAGATTATTGTATTAGTTGCTCACATGTTCAGCCCCCTTCTGGGCTTATAAGACAACTACTACACACTGGAATAGATTATCGGAGTTCACACCGTTCACCCATCACAAGCCTCTTCTTCTGTCCGTCCACGCGTTGCCTCCCTTCACCGCTTACTTCATCACTCTCGCGCTAGCTGCGTCCTCCTCGCCCTTTTCATTTCAGCAGACACCCCAATTGTTGTCCCCACGGACATCTCCACAGACTCCACTGCACACCACCTCTACCCCGCCGCTATATCCAGTCAGACACCTCCTACGTCTCCGATCGCAAACCCGAGTGAGGAAAGTCCCCAGAAGACATCCCATGCTCCACCCCTCGTCATGACCTCAGCGCTCCCGACCCTCTTTTCCGCTCGCCGCGTCGTCTGCTTATGTGTTCGTTTCCAGGAGTCCAGCTGATAAGTCCACGTCGGCGAGAACAAACTCCCTCCGGATATTCTCGTCAACCTCGGTGTGCCAACAATTCCCCGTCTACGTCTACTGTAAGACCGTCTGACAAAGTCCATTTTAGTATTTGTAATGGATCTGTCGGAGGCATGCTCGGAACAGATCGGAACAGCAAACTGTCGACGTCGGAGCGCCCGTCAGCCACGTGCACAACTGTACAGTTTCCTTTTCATCGCTCCCCTTTTCATTTGCTTCACGATCACCGCCCTTCCCCTTATTTAAATAATTATATTTCATATTATCTATCATTCTCTCGCTAACACTCGTTAGCAAATGACGTTTTTCTTGATGCAGTGGAGTCAATTGAATACGGTACTGTATTACTGTCGTCGGACGGGAACGTAGTGGTGGCGGAGGTATTGGAGGTGGTGGGCGTAGCATTTCATCGCACTCATGCTCACTCTCGACATTGGACGTTTCAGAACCAACTCGCACGTTGTCGCACTCGCATCTGCCCGATTCCGATTCGCAGCCTCCAGCACTCCCACCTCCGCCACTCGCCAGCCAAGGCGAACCCAATCCCTGGACTCTCAATGTCCTAACGCACCCCGCATTGTCTCCATCTCCATCCACGAAGGACACGGTACTGAACTTGATCTGAACGGCACAAGCACCGTCGTTGCTGCGACGAAAATCGTCTTCTTTTTTCGTCACAGTGTCTCGTTGCCACCTCACTGTATGACTGTATCCTGACGTCCACTCAACCGTCCACTCTTCCTCCCACCAAGTCAGGAAGTATTCCCCATCGTTTGAATCACTTGATCGGCTATGGAGATGCATGAGCCCGACGGCCGCTCCGATGTGCTGATGCTGGAGGGCGACGATGATGAGATAGATGAACTGGCTGGAGATGAGGGTAAGCCATGGCATTCGTTCACTTTTCCCTGAACGCATGCTCGTCATACTTCCCCATCACTTAAAGGACCATGGAAGGGATGGCAATGGATCTTGGAGATAAGTGTGGCTGGCTGGTCCGTCGTCCGCGCACAAGGTCAGCAGCTGTAACGAGTCCGGACGTTGTTGGGGAGCACCTTCTAGAGTTAACAACTTCTCTTCTCCCGTGTTCTACCTCTCGTCTCTCTCCTCGCTCTTTAATTTTGTCTCCACTTGTCATGTTTACCCTAGTACTGTAGTATAAGACGTTGTATTAACTTTCAGGCATTCTCGCGCGTTTGCCACTGGCATATATGCTGCCTTCAAGTTTCCTCTTTAATTTCTGTCTGCATGAGCGAGGACTTCTAACAGGCGAAAATAAAACAAAGCATTAGCAAAATAAAAATAGACGCGAAGCTCGACAGGCCACAGTTGACACGTCGTGCGTCGGCGTCGGATACTCGGGATTTCCGAATTGGGTAAAGGAGCTTTCGGACCGTCGCTCGCCGCTCGAGCAAGAGTACGACCAACTCCTGTATCTTTTACTCATCATATCAAGTTTCATTCAACATGGGAACGACAATGAAGAATTCCAGCCTCCACCCACCCACAACCTTCGCTGTCAGAGGTGTTCATTTACGCCTTGTATTATACCCATAGCCGTGACAGGGGATCTGTCTCGTAGACACCGACCTTCTCCGCTTTTTGATTTCGTGACGTTCATATCAAATCTACGCATGCAACCACACACGTCCGTTGGGGCTACGATGGGAAGAAACTAGCAACAGTGGGAGTAGACAGAGTGTGAGTGAGTGTTTCAGCCAAAGAAAAGCGTGCGTGTATCTATGGTCTACCTAGTTGTTTCGAGGCTGAAACTTCAACAAACTAGATGGAGACGAGATCCGCATCCTTGTTCTCTGGCGTGCATAGTTTGCGTTCCACTCAACCGACTCCTCGCCGAGGAGAAGCAGTGATCCCTTCAATTTTGGAAATACTTGGCGCGTTGTTCGTTGCTGCCCTCCGAGCTGTTCGTATTCCCCGCCCACGTTTCTAACCGACATCTCCACATCACCTCTGCCTGCAACCGTATCCCGACACGCACCGACTACGTTGCCAACCGCGTAGAGGCAAAGATCGAAGGATTGGTGTCATCGATCAGTTTCCTTTTGCTTTCGAACACGAACACTACAGTATTGTTTCATGGATGACTGATTCGTTTGTGGTTATCTTATCTAGGTAGGCAGAACACATAGGCACTGCCCCACTCACACATGGCTCGCGCGCCGACCTCGCGCCCCTGGCAGTCACCGTGGGGGCCCCTTTTGTTCTTCTCTACACCGGGCCATCACGTCCGGTCGTTGCTTTTCTCGATGCCCACATGCTCATGTATTCACCTTCTCGTATTGATGAACTCTACTTTGTTTTCTTCATTGTCTGCGTGCTAGTCTTGTCCCAATCGTCGTCCACGTCAAGTCCTGTGGCAGTAAATCATGATGTTGGACTCCTTCAGCTTATTCCCACGCCACTTTGTTTGCTTTGCGCTCGTGCTACACTAATCGCAACAGCAATATTACTCGTTCTACAGGGTGACCGTCGCCGTGTCCAAGCAAATGTTCATCTTATGATCGCTGTGAGGAGCCCACCCGAGTCCACCCAAGCCACCCAGCCACACCGTGCGCATCGCTTTCCGGTCGAGCACGGACCTTCCTTATTCTCTAGATCTTATATTTACAGATTCTCTGTCCTTCCCGGACTCACAAGCACGACACAGTCGCCCTACATCACCATAATCTGCACACTTCCCAGTCCAATTTTTATTCTAGCCAACGTCGTCGTCAACATCATCGTCACGTAGACTCGAGCTTCAAGTTGGCTCACTAGGCCCGTGTGCGATGCCGCTACTGTCGTCCATACGGTTGCAGATGATTCATCATCTGTCCGGGAGGGAATTAGAACAGAGCCAACACGTATTGCACGTGTCCCGATCAGATGGAGGCACAAATCCCGCCATTGAGGGTAGCCGTGATAATGAATAACGATTATCATGCTTTCAGGTGCCAGTGTTCAATGTAGTATGCTATCCTCTATCGTCCAACGCGCTCACGTCCAGACCGGCCCAACCTTAGGAAAGGACTTGATGTGATAAATACATGACCTCAAAGTGCGAGCAAATCAGGCGTAAAGTTGAACTGGGTTTCACCGCTACTTTCTCTCGTCGTCGCCTTAAACAGTACTAGTGATTCGCGCCCTGAAAACATATTTCCACAAGATACACGTCCATATAACTATCAGGCACTACGAGATGCCTCAATTCGTTCTTAGCAATAAGACCTTCGTCATTCAACTGAGACAAGAACTAGGCCTTCTTCCACTCTCCTTTCCCATGTTCACTTTGAACCTTGTTCGGAAGGCCTATGCGCCAGAGTTAATTGAATGATCAACAGTAATAGTAAGTACTATGGGACTCACCAAGGAACTACAAAAAGGAAATCGCCGATTTGGTTAGCTAATTGTGATGAAAAGCGGAAAGTGCGTAGCTCACAATGACAACGGCGCGGCCCGTCTTGATCGTGATATTGGGAATCCTCCCCTTGATTTGGGTCATGACGTATGTGCCCTTGCCACGATCCGAGCCCATCCTCTGAGAAGTTCCCAATAGAGTCTTGACTGTTTTCTGTTAGTGAGGCAGGTCTCGCGTAAGAAAGCACCCTACTCACCGGCCTTAGTCTTGGAGACAACAAACTTCTCTCTCTTGTCAGGGATAGAGACCTCAATCAAACCCTTCTGTTGTTGAGACAACTTGGCCTCGGTCCTGCGCGGGGCCAGGGCAGCAACATCATCATCTTCGTCAACGTCAATGTCGAGATCATCCCTGACGAGCTCGAAGAACTCCTCGATGAAGTCCTCGTTCAACTCATCGGGTTGACCCTTCTCCTCGTAGAGCTTCTCGAGGATAGCGGAAGTCTGGGCGTGAATAGCAGAAAGGTCGGAAGACATATTTGTTAGGATGGAGATGATATTCTGCAGTAACAACTCGCGCCGTTAAATATTCGTCAGGCTGGTCAGTCACAGACCGTGATCCGGAAACAAAAAATAATAACCTAGTCACAAGCATCGCACGTTCAAAATTCGAGGGTCCAATGAAGTTAAAAGCCGTGTCCGCCTGACATTAGTTATTTCGAGACATTCAATTGATCAAGGTCCACGAAAGTAGATGCGTGGAGTGCCGTAGCTGGCCAGGCTATGATTCGGACACAAAAGGTAATAGTTACGTCACAGCGTGCATCGTGTCATCTCTGTCGCAGTTGATTTGCATTCAAATTATACAGTAGTGCCCTTACAAACATTCCTCAACGGCAGAAACCCGTTCTTAACCGCATTTGTTACCGTAATCCAGATTCCTGTTACAGGTGGAAATGCTTTCAGGAATCGGGATAATGACGGGATGTAGGCGGGAATGGAGGCAGATCGGTTGTGATTGTGCCACTGGGCATTCTGCAGAGTCAGAGTAGAGTCCACCGGTCATACTATTTGATCCGAGTATAAGAGAGGGAGCAGTGCACCGTATTCATAGAAGAAAGGGCGCAGATCCATTGCCATTGTGTGCTTCTCTGCTACAAGGTACTCCAGAGTGAAGTCTGCGAGTCAAGTTACTGTCCTTTACGAGTGGACGCTTCTATCATGTGGCGTTACGCTGGTATGTCTGCATGTGCGGGGAAGCAATCCCAATACAAGTAGATAGAATAGGCCCCTGGAATGATAGCCACAAGATCGCGTAGATTGGTGACTGAAGCCGAGGAAGAGACGATTTTTTTCTCCTACACATTATCCTGTTACGCATTTGCTCAGTGACCGAAGAGGGTCACAATCTGCGCTTTTGCTCGTATTACGAAGAACCCGAGAACTGAGCACAGGACATCCACGACGGATCAAGCGAGTTCCGAGCAGGAGCCTAACAAAGATTGATAAATCTTTGGTTAGGGTGCTACGGTATTCTCTGTCAATCAAGAGTCACTTGACGGGGAAGCGCGCCAGGTACCCGATGGATTCAATACATAGATGCGCAAGCCCTAGTCGTGAAAGAACCTTGGGAAAAGACCAAAAAATCTGATGTTCGAAAACTGTCATCAAGTTATTATCTATCAAGGTTCTATTCGGCACCTCGCAGGTTTAGTTCGGGTTAGGTCAAATAATAGCTGTCAGTGCTCATATAATGGTTGTTACAAGCCTCCAAAGTTCTTCACGGCTATCTCACTAGCTATCAGTTGCGGACTTGCAGAAGGAAAAGCATTTGCTCGAGCTTGCCCGACTGGACAAACAAGGAAGGATGAAGTGGTAGTGCCATAGCGTGAACGCGAATGAGAGCTGGTGGAGTGGGAGTGCATTCCTAGAGCCGAAAAAGTCCCAGGCGCCCGACGGGAGCACACGCCCGCGTGGCCGGTATACGGGAGCCGCCGCAGGAAGCAAAACCCCGTGTTTGTCCCTCTCACCAGCCCGCCTTGCACTAAGTTATCCCTTGTTCTTCTCCGCGGGCCCGCGGGGAATGTTCAGTCTTACGATTTACAGCGTAGGGCCCGTTCGGTAGCTCCGGTTTCAAACCCGGCCCTGCCTTGTCGGATCCAAATTTGACAAAACCGGCGTTTCCGAAACTGAACCATGCAATTTTGGCGCTGCACACCGGTTTTGAAACTGGAGTTACCGACCGAACAGGCCCAGAGAGTCTTACCTGTGCTGGTAAGTTAGATTATACCTACACAGTACAGGAACTCAAGAGGACGGCGGTCTCGGGGTAGCACTTAGCAGTAGTCCCATGACGAGAGCTTTCGCAGGTCGCAGGCTCGAGAGTCGAAACCGCACGCCCATTCCGTCACCATTCCGCCTTCTCTGCACGGCTCACAACGCGTAGCCCACTGGCCCTTAACTTAGGAGATGGGCGACAAGTGTCAGTGTGAGCGCGTCACGCAGGCTCGACAGCCCGAGTTCCTGGCCTCCTCGCACGTGTGTCTGGTACTATACGTCCCTTTGACCTAGTCCGTCGCAAATGCGATCACCCAACAACGGTCCAGTGACAAAAGAAGGCGCGCTAACATCTCATGACGAGCTATCACATAGTAGGGTGATATGCGACCTGATTTACCTGACTTGTGCACTGCCTGGTACGTAAGTTCAATTACTCTTACGCTAGTACTCAAAGATGTACAGGGCGACCAGAAGGCCGAATGCGAAGGTGGATTACACTAGTGTCAACTGCTGTCGGTGATGCCAACAAATTCCCTGGGGACAGTAGCTGTGGAACTAGTGGAGGCAATATTACTGTCATCAGAGCGGAGGTGAGTTATTAGAGGTGGTGCGTGGTAACATTTAATCGTGCTCATGCGCATGCACCGCCAACTCTCCCGGCGTGCTATCGACAAAGTCTAACAGGATTGTTCCATCAGATTAACGGTGTAAATAATTCATTTTACCTACTCTTCGCCAGGGTTTTTCGTTCTCCAAGAAATCCGCGGTCATGGGTGATTCTCAGCACGATGAATGAGATTATACTAAGCGCACGACAATTTGAACCACACAGGCGCCTATCATATCTACCCTTTTAAGCTTACATCAACTCTCCTTTGTCCCTCTATCGCAGAAACTTTAAGTTTTCAACCATAGCAAGTCCTCTAGAGATATAATGCAAGAAGTACGCGATTCAAAATAATAGTATATTAATTAATTACTCAAGACGGTGCTAGAATGAGAACGCCTCTCAATATTAGACGTTTCATAACCAACTCGCTGCCGCACTCGCATCTGCCCGATTCGCCTTCAGCACTCCCACCTCCGCCTCCGCCCCTACATCGCGAGTTACTCCGAATATTCCCCGGCCAAGGCGACCCTAGTCACCAGACGTGTAACTTTCAACGTCCTAACGCACCCGCACACGGGTATATAAACTTCAGTCAAAATCCTTTTGTTGTTGGGACATCTTGATAAGCAGTGCTGTAAACACTTACGTATGATTTTAGACTGGCGTTGTCTCAAGACACGCTGGTACATACTTACGGTTCAGAATGCACACTTTGAGTAAAGACGAGTTCCGATCGCATCAGTCTTGGGTGGACCCAAGGGAGCTATTTCAGTTTCTTTGTCATCATCAAGGTTGAGATCATCCTTGACGAGCTTGAAGTTTCCTGGATGACGGCCTCGTTCGACTCATCGGGTTGACCTCTCTCGTCATAGAGCTTTTCGAGAATAGCGGAAGTCTGCGTGTGAATAATAGAAAGGTCATTGAGCATATTTGTTGAAATGTGAGATGTTATAGTACAGTAACAATTCGCACCTTTACAGTAAATGTTCCTCAGCTGGCCAGATTCTGATTAGGAAAGACAACGGAAACGAAAGATAATAACCTACGTCACAAGCATACTGGTCGAGTGCATCGCATAATATTTCGGTTGCGATGCGTTGCTTATCGATATCAAAAATGGTCACGAGCTAATGACAGTATGTCAAAAACGATGGGGCGTAAATTGGTGGATGATTGATGAGCCCCTGCTGTTGAGCGGTTGAGCGGTGAGACAGAGCCAGAAAACCGGATTCCATCGACGCCCTGTTGGGTAGACGGATGAATTGCAACCTGCACAAAACACGGTTTGGTGCAGGGTTGTGTTGGATCGGTGACGATGCTCATTTCTGTCAGGCGGCATGATGCAACCCCATGCAGTAAGAGGAGGGGGGATGTCATTGCGACCGCTATTGCGAAAAGCAAGCGGAGGAGCCCCTATTCGACGTGGCGGTCACAAACGCCGCGGATGCGATCTTAGTGTAGCAACGGGCAAAGGTGGTTGAGCGAGAGAAATGGTGCAGTTGGTGTGTTGTTGCATGGAAAGCCAGCCAATTTTTTTTGCAGAGATGAATGTTTTCGCTCGTTGAAAGAGTATTTGAGAAGAAAGAGATACGTTCGCTAATCAAGTGCGTGCGTAGGAGGCGAGTAGAGAGAGGGCGGATTCAAATTTGGTAAGCGGAAGAGCGGAACAGAGCGCGTTCAGCGATAAATGTGTTCAGTTTACTAGAGAAACAGAAAAAAAATTGGATAGAAACATGAAGCATGGCACAGGCAACGCATATGCAAAGACACAGAGAAACAGGTGGATAGATACGTCGTCTACAGGCGATTTACGTCGATATAAGCCATTTGAAATCGTGAAATGATTTGTACTTGTTTGTACAGTTTTCGCAAGCCTCCCCTTTCCTGTTCGAGTGAAGCCGATAATTGTTTCGCTGCGCTCGCAATCATGCTTCCAGGTGCCAGCGTTCAGGTAGTAGACTATCCTCTGTCGTCCAATGTGCCTCATGTCCAGACCGGCCCAACCTTAGGGAAGGACTTGATGTGACAAATAGATGACCTCAAAAGTACGATCAACTTAGGCGTCAAGTTGAACTGGGTTTCACCGGTACTCTCTCTCGCCATCACCTTAATCGGTACTAGTGATTTGCGGCCTGAAAATATATTTCGACAAGATACACGTCCATACAACTATTAGGCACTACGAGATGCCTCAATTCTTTCTTAGAAATAAGACCTTCGTTCAACCGAGTCGAGAACTAGGCCTTCTTCCATTCTCCTCTCCCATGTTCAGTTTGAACCTTGTTCGGAATGCCTACGCACCAGAGTTAAGTTAATGATCGACAGAAGTAATAAGTTGCATGGGACTCACCAAGGAACTAGGAAAAGGAAATCGCAACTTGTTAGCTAATTGTGATGAAAAGCGGAAAGGTGTGCAGCTTACAATGACAACGGCGCCGCCCGATTTGATCGTGATATTAGGGATCTTGTTCTTGACTAGGGTCATGACGTATGTGCCCTTGCCACGATCCTTGCCAACCCTTTGAGAAGTCCCCAATAGAGTTTTGACTGTTTTCTGTTCGTGAGGCAGGTCTCGCGTAAGAAAACACATTACTCACCAGCCTTAGCCTTGGAGACAACAAACTTCTCTTTCTTGTCAGAAATGTGAACTTCAATCAAACCCTTCTGTTTTTGAGACAACTTGGCCTCGGTCTTGCGCGGGGCCAAGGCGGCAACATCATCGTCTTCGTCATCGTCAAGGTCGAGATCATCCTTGACGAGCTCGAAGAATTCCTCGACGAAATCATCGTTCAACTCATCGGGTTGGCCCCTCTCCTCGTAGAGCTTTTCGAGGATCGCGGAAGTCTGGGTGTGGATAGCAGAAAGGTCGGAGGACATATTCGTTGGGATGGGAGATGATATGCAGCAGTAACTATTCGCGCCTTTAAATATTCGTCAGGCTGGTCAGTCACAGACTGTGATTCGGAGACAAAAGATAATAACCTTGTCACAAGCATCGCACGTTCGAAATCCGAGGGTCCAATGGAGTTAAAAGCCGTGTCCACCTGACATTGATTATCGAGACATTCAATTGATCAAGGTCCAGGAGAGTACATGCGTGGAGTGCCATAGCTGGCCAGACTATGATTCGCACACAAAAGGTATTAGTTACGTCACAAGTGTGCTTCGTGTCGTCTCTCTGTCGCAGTTAATTTGCATTTAAGTTATACAGTAATGCCCTTACAAACATTCCTCAATGGCAGAAACCCCTTCTTAACCGCATTTGTTACCGCAGTTCAGACTCCTGTGACTGGTGGAAATGCTTTCAGGACTCGGAATGTAGTCGGGAATGGGGGCAGATCGGTTGTGATTGTGTGCATCTGCAGAGTCAGAGTAGTCATACTTATTTGATCCGTGTATAAGAGAGGGAGCAGTTCACCAGATTCATAGAAGACAGGGCGCAGATCCATTGCCATTGTGTGCTTCTCTGCAGACTCAAAGTACTCCAGAGAAAAGTCTACGAGTCAATTTATTGTCCTTTACGAGTGGACGCTCCTACATATGATGTGGCGTTAAGTTACGCTCGCATGTCTGCATGTGCGGGGAAGCAATTCCAATACAAATAGATGGAATAAGCCCCTGGAATGACAGGCACAAGAGATTGGCACACCACAGCCGCCACAAAACCGCGTAGATTGGTGGCTGAAGCCATAGAAGAGAGGATTTCCTCCCCTGTACATGATCCTGGCACGCATCTGCTCAGTGACTAAAGAGCATTACAATCTGTGCTTTTGCTCGTATTACGAAGAACCCGAGAAGCGCAGGACATCCACGACGGATCAGGTGAATTCCATGCAGGAGCCTGACAAAGATTGATGAATCTTTGGTTCGGGTGCTACGGTATTCTGTCAATCAAGAGTCACCTGACAGGGAAGCGCGCCAGGTACCCGATGGATTCAATACATAGATGCGCAAGCCCTAGTCGTGAAAGAACCTTTGGAAAGACCAAAAAATCTGATGTTCGAAAACTGTCATCAAGTTATTATCTATCAAGGTTCTATTCGGCACCTCGCGGGTTTAGTTCGGGTTAGGTCAAATAATAGCTGTCAGTGCTCAGTACAATGGTTATTAGTTGTTACAAGCCTCCAAAGTTCTTCACCGTTATCTAGCCATCAGTTGCGGAATTGCGGAAGGAAAAGCATTTTGCTCGAGCTGGACAAACAAGGAAGGATGCAGTGGTAGTGCCGTAGCGTGAGCGCGATTGAGAGCTGGTGAGTGGGACTCCATGGAGCGCCGGAGCCGTAAAAGTCCCCTGGCGCCCAACGAGGGAGGCACGTGGCCGGTATACCCCGCCCCGTGGGAGCCGCCGCAGGAAGCAAAACTCCGTGTTTGCCCCTCACATCATCAGCCCGCCCTGCACTATCCCTTGTTCTTCCCCACGGGGAACACGTTCAGTCTTAGGGCCCGTTCGGTAGTTCCGGTTTCAAAACCGGCCCTGCCAAGTCGCATCCAAATTTGGCAAACCGGCGTTTTCAAAACTGGACCATGCGATTTTGGCGCCGGACACCGGTTTTGAAACCGGAGTTATCGACCCAACAGGCCCTCTTACCCGTGCTGGTAGGTTGTCAATACAGGAACTCCAGAGGACGGCGGTCTCGGGGTGGCGGTAGCCCCCTGACGAGAGTCTCGCTTTCACAGGTCGCAGGCTCGAGGGTCGAAACTACGCCCATTCCGCCACCATTCCGCCCTCTCTGCGCAGCTCACAAGGCGTAACCCACTGGTCCTTAACTTACATAGGAGATGGGCGACAAGTGTCAGTGTGAGCATGTCACGCAGGCTCGACAGCCCGAGTTCCTGGCCCCCTCGCCCGTGTCTGGTACTATGTGTCCCTTTGACCTAGTCCGTCGCAAATGCGATCACCTAACAATGGTCCAGCGAAAAAAAAGAAAGCGCGCTAACATACCATGGCGAGCTATCACATAGTAGGGTGATGTGCGACCTGATCTACATGACACGTGATGCCTGATTCTACTGCCTGGTACGTAAGTACAATTTCTCTTACGCTAGTACTCATAGATGTATTGGGCAACCAGACGGCCGAATGCGAAGGCGGCTTACACTAGCGTCAACTGCTGTCGGCGATGCTAACGAGCTCCCTGGGGACAGTAGCTGTGGGACCAGTGGAGGCAATATTACTGTCATCGGACATGGTGGCGGAGGTATTAGAAGTGGTGCGCGGTAACATTTAATCGTGCTCATGCGCATGCACCGCCAACTCTCCCCGGTGCGCTATCCGCAAAGTCTAACAAGATCGTTCCATCAGATTGTCTGGCATTGACGGCGTAAAAAAATTATTTTACCTATCCTTCACTAGGGTTTTTCGTTCTCCAGGAAATCCGCGGTCACGGGTGATTCTCAGCACGATGAACGAGATTATACTAAGCGCACAACAATTTGAACCACACAGGCGCCTATCACATTTACCCTTTTAAGCTACATCGACTCTCCTTTGTCCCTCTATCGCAGAAACTTTAAGTTTTCAACCATATCAAGTCCTCTAGAGATATAACGCAAGGAGAAGTACGCGATTCAAAATAATAGTATATTTATTAACTATAACTACTAAAGACGATGCTAGAATGAGAACACCTCCCAATATTAGACGTTTCAGAACCAACTCGCTGCCGCACTCGCATCTGCTCGATTCGGGGCCTTCAGCACTCCCGCCCCGCCTCCGCCTCTACATCCCGCGTTACTCCGAATACTCCCCAGCCAAGGCGACCTAGTCACCAGACGTGTAACTTTCAACGTCCTAACGCACCGCACACAGGTATATAAACTTCAGTCAAGCCGTTTTGTTGTTGGGACAACTTCGCATCAGTCTTGCGCGGACCCAAAGGAGCAACTTCATCTTCTTCGTCATCATCAAGGTTGAGATTATCCTTGAGGAGCTTGAAGTATTCCCGGATGACGGCCTCGTTCAACTCATCGGGTTGACCCCTCTCGTCATAGAGCTTTTCGAGAATAGCGGAAGTCTGGGTGTGAATAGCAGAAAGGTCATTGGACATTTGTTGGGATGGGAGACGTTATAGTAACAATTCGCACCTTTACAGTAAATGTTCCTCAAGTTGGCCAGACTCTGATCCGGAAAGACAACGGAAACGAAAGATAATAACCTACGTCACAAGCATACCGTCGAGTGCATCGCGTCATATTTCGGTTGTGATGCGTTGCTTATCGATATCAAAAATGGTCACGAGCTAATGACAGTATGTCAAAAATGATGGGGCGCAAATTGGTGGATGATTGATGGCCCTGCGGTTGAGCGGTTGAGCGTTGAGCGCTCGACCGCTTTTGTGGGATCACATAGATCATAGATGAGCCCGAGGCAGGAATGGGGCCTTGCACAAAGCGTTCCCTCGGTGAGCGTACGTCTCCGAGTCAAATGCAGAGATGTAAGGTGATCCCACCGACAGGACAGAATCGCAATCAGATTCATGTACGATTTCAGGCCAGTCACGGTTCTATCGAAGACGCCAACAATGACATGACACTGGTGCAGTAACTTACTGCAATTCAGTAGTCGGCTACTTTGCGAGATCTGATTGGTCTGATTTTGCAACTGAATTGAATTGGATTTTCATTGGAAAATGCCAGTGCATGCATGATGACAAAAAATGAAACATTCTTCCAAGACCGAAGACAATGGCAACCCCCACTATCAATATCCCATTGACATACCCCTACCCGTCGCCATATCCGGACAGACACCACCTCCCGCGCCGCAATCCGAGCAATGAACATCCGACATCCCATGCTCCACCCTACTCACCCCCTCATCCCTTCAGCGCCTCGACCCTCTTCAAATCTCCCGCTCTCCACGCCCTCATGTGTTCGTTTCCAGGAATCCAGCTGATTGGGGTGCAGTTGCACCACTGTGCATTAAATTAATGACTAGTTTCGTGATGCCGGAATGAGCACTTCCGCCAGTCATCCAATCAAGTCGCGCACTAGATTTTCAATTACCTTCTCAACGATAAGATCAATCGCCGAGCAGCAGGTGGTTATCGAGTTGCTCCAGTTGTTATTTGTTGTGGAGGAGTTGGTGATAAGAAGGCTGATATGGTGAATTGGTGATGGCTATCATGAATCAATGGGCCTTGCCCTGCCGCCTAGCACTCACGACATGCGGAATCCAATTCGACAATGTGTTGGTCGGGTTCAGGTTGATCATGAAAGCGAGATATTAGAGCACGGTGGTCAAGATGATCTAATTCGGTTCAGTTGCCGTCTCCGTTGAGACACGGATATATATTATACATGCGCTGTAGCAGTTTTAAATAGTCGGTTGATGAATGAGGAAACAAGCAACAAGTGAATGGAAGAAGGGAGACGCCGATATTAGCTTAATACATGCACAATACCCTGAACTTGCCCAAACGGGCTATGCCATTCACGCACAAATTCCATACTACAGTATAGAAATATACTGTAATACACGGCAAATGTATACACGATGGCAATCTAGTTACGGGGTCCGATTGAAAGAAGGCTTGCACCTTGAGTTTCGTAACACACCTACTTTCCAGCCTGCTAGCCCTCAACCAACCAGCTACTTTTTCAAGCGTCATCAATCTGCATCGCCCAACTCCGAGTCCTCCAGAGACCCTATGCAGCGGCGCACGCTCACACCTCTGTGCTTGCCGTTTGGCGCGCCAAACTGTGCACAACGATTACCACAGTGAGGGAGCAAGGCGCTATGCCCTGATACACTATTGTCGCGCCGTTGCGGGTAGAATAGATCGTCCCTGCCAAAGTTCGAAAGTGGGAAGGGACTCGGCACGAGGGGCGTGGAAGGACAGGCTGTGAAGTGGGAGTTTGGTCCGATCGCAGTCGTCTTGCGCCAGAGATTAAGGGGAAGGGCGGTGATCGTGAAGTGATGTAAAGGGGAGGCGATGAAAAAGGAAACAATGAATGATGGACGAGAGTGGAAAACTGTAGAGCTGTGGCTGACGGGCGCTCTGACGTTGGCTGTTCCGATCTGTTCCGAGCGTGCCTCAGACGGATGCTTTACAGCGCAAGTGCAGTTAGCCAAAGAGTAATAGAAGGTATCAGATCGACCGTCTAATTCCCTGTCAGACGGTCGTAGACGGGGTACAGTCGGCGCACAGCGTTAAGTGAGATTGCGTAGCCAGGGGCGCTGGTCCGGTCTGTGCGAGCGCAGCCATGTCATCCACCTTACGATAGCTTCAGCATCCGCTTCATCGAACAGGCTTTCCAATACAAATGGCGCGCCGAGTGCATTCACAATCTTTGCTTGGCTCGTCGTCTCGGTGCCTGGTGGAACTTGCCCGCCACTACAGAGAGATTGTTCAAGGGGTATAATACCTGGCGTGCAGCGGCGGCGGCTCGGAGAAGACCAGTATTTTTGGAGGGGAAGATGGGAGAGATGGACTTTGTGATGAGGGGTCCTGAACTCAGCACGAGCATGGTCGAGAACTCTTGAGATGAGATATGAGTAGGCAGCAAGAGGATGCACACCTTTGAGATTGGGTTGTCGACGTCTTCGAGTTTGAGTACGCTGCGCAGGAGCACTGGCGATTGCTTCTGGCCTTGGCTGTCATAGTTTCAAATACTGGCGAGTTGACTATCTGCAGGCTGCGCTTGAGCTGAACCGACTGTAACTCCTTCGTGTGTGCCGTGCGCGGCAACGGTACACGCCTTCATCACGGCGATGCATGCGGCCAGAAAAAATGGAAAAAATTATTGCCTAGAGAGGCATGATGAGACCTTGGCCTATTTGAGCGTGTTGATCAGACTCCTTTTGCCGACATTGGTTGGGGAAGCTAACGCACCGACGGTGATGCTCAGCGTCGCGCTGAGTATGTACGTAAGGAGGCGAAGCAATGCTGGGGCCGTGCCAGATGCAAGGTCCGTATGCTGATGCGGACCTGCAGAGCGGAATGGGAGCGTTGGAATGTGTCGCGGAATTGCTTGAGCCCCGTATTCCTGGGCGTTCTTGTGCAGCGCCAGGTCTACACTACGTTACAACAATACGGTTGAATATCGATGATCTTCAGATGAGTGGAGGATGAATGGGGTTTACGCACCGGTTTTATTAAGCAGAAAAAAGAGATGCCTTAGTCCTCCGCTTCGCGCCTGTGTACCTCCTCTTCCTCTACCAGTCGGCTACGACACCCAGCTAGGTCATAATCGAGCACGAGGAGGATGACTTCGGCCTCTTATACGACTTTGTGCAGCATGCGGATGTAATACTGTATCTGCACCGCTGTTTCTTCGGCAGCTGCAGACGTCGATCGGGCGGGGCAAACGAGATGTCGTTGGCGATGCGGACTCTGGAGCTGGGCTGGTGAAGAGAGCGTCGACTCGGACACCACAATCATGTGTTCATTTAGGGGAGCTTGTGGGAGCTTGTGGGGGAAAGTGAGATGGGGAATCTGCGCGAAGGGGTAATCAAAGACAGGTGAAGAAATGACAGGGCGGACATACAGTACAGTACAGTACAGAATGTCTGCGTTGTTTTTTCTGTGCTGCGAACCTTGATAAGATTTNATCTGACGCAAGGTGTAACGGAGTCTCCCGTCATTCTTCCGGGCTGTAACATCCGCGCCAAGCTCAATAAGCATGCGAAAGACGTTTATGTGTCCCCGACGCGACGCAAGGTGTAATTGAGTCTCCCATCATTCTTCTGGGCTGTGACATCTGCCCGAGCTCAATAAGCATGCGAGTGATGTCCACTCGTCCCCAATATAACGCAAGATGTAATGGAGTCTCCCCGTCACTCTTCTGGCTGTGACATCCGCACCACGCTCAATAAGCATGCGAGCGACGTCTACGGATCCCTTTTGCGACGCAAGGTGTAATGGAGTCTCCCCGTCACTCTTCTGGGCTGTGACATCCGCGCCATGCTCAATAAGCATGTGAACGACGTCTATGTGTCCCCAAACCGACGCAAGGTGTAATGGAGTTTCCCGTCATTTTTGGGGCTGTGGCATCCGCGCCGAGCTCAATAAGCATGCGAGCGATGAATACGAATCCCTTTTGCGACGCAAGGTGTAATGGAGTCTCCCGTCATTCTTCTGGGCTGTGACATCTGCCCGAGCTCAATAAGCATGTAAGTGACGCCTGTGTGTCCCAATGTGACGCAAGGTGTAATGGAGTCTCCCGTCATTCTTCTGGGCTGTAACATCTGCCCCGAGTTCAATAAGCATGCGAACGACGTCTATGTGTCCCAATGCGACGCAAGGTGTAATGGAGTCTCCCCGTCATTCTTCTGGGCTGTGACATCTGCCCGAGCTCAATAAGCATGCGAGCGACGTCTATGTGTCCGCAATGTGACGCAAGGTGTAATGGAGTCTCCCGTCATTCTTCTGGGCTGTGACATCCACGCCACACTCAATAAGCATGCGAACGACGTCTATGTGTCCCCAATGCGACGCAAGGTGTAATGGAGTCTCCCCGTCATTCTTCTGGGCTGTGACATCCGCACCGAGCTCAATAAGCATGCGAACGACATCTATGTGTTCCAATCCGACGCAAGGTGTAATGGAGTCCCCCATCCTTCTTCTGGGCCGTGACATCCGCGCCACGCTCAATATGCATGCGAGCAACGTGTACTGATCCCCAACAGGACGCAGACGCAAGATGTAAAGGAGTCCCCCCGTCATTCTTCTGGGCTGTCACATCTGCGCCGCGCTTAAGAAGCATGAGACCGACGTCTACGTGTCCCATATACGACGCGAGGTGTAATGGAGTCTCCCCGTTAATCGTCTGGGCTGTCACATCCGCGCCGCGCTCAATAAGCTTGCAAGCAGTCTTCACGTGTCCTTCTTGTGAGGCTAGATGCAACGGAGTTGCACTGAAGGTGGAGTCTCGAGAGCACACATCCTGTGAGTGCTCAATGATGAGGGACTCTACAACAGTGTGTAAGCCCCAAAAAGCGGCATAATGCAAGAAAGTTTGGCGAAGTGGCAGCGGCGTTTCATTTCGTTTATCCCGTTTCTTTCTCCAATCTGGCTCATGTATCCAGACGCAGATCGCAAGATGCAGTTTTCTCGGGTCAAAGAGCTGCTTCATCCCATCCTCCACATTTCGCGACACGTCCTCGGACCGCGCATGATCAACCCAGTACTTCGCAGCATATTCGGCGAGAGGGTATTCTTTCAGACTGTCGCTGGTAACATCCTTATCCAGATGTAGCAGAATGCCCAAACAGGCTTGTGCTACGAGGGTGTGCGCAGGTGTGATGGAAACATGATAACGCTGGAAAATGATATCCGTTGCTTCGGCAAGGCGGGTGGAAGTCAAGAATTCCTTGACGGAAAAATGTGAGAATTGTATCACGGAGGAGCCATCCAGGTAGTAGTTGTTGACAATGGTAAGTAGAGTGGAACATGTAGACAGTACGGCATCCACTGAATCTTCCAGGCGCCAATCCGCGTAAAATATCGGTATAGATCCTGCCTCGAAATCGAATGCGAGCAAGTCCGCCAGTTCCTTGACGAGAAGTGGGCGGGACGCCACTGAGACAAACTGAAACATGCGATGCGCAAATTTCCAGCTTGCATTCTTTATCCATCGCAGTGTTCGCTCATATGTCTCGTCCAGCGTCTCTGGTAACTCGTCCAGTGCATGCCGGATACCTGCTGGGGTGCAGTCGCAAATGTGGACCATCTGGCAATCCACCCATCTGAACCTACATCACATAAATGAGTAAGAGCCATCAAGAGTTCAGTATCGATGTCTCACATGCCATTCGATTTTTCCGTGAGGACGTCGATGGCCAATTTCCTGTGGCTCTCTTTCCACCTTTTTGTTGTACGTGTGTTAATGACCGACTTGATGTATTCCTCGATATCCCTCTTTTGTCCACTTTCGTCATGCAGGGAAACAGAGCGGAAAATTAAAGGATCGAGGACATCCTTGATATCAATCTCCGGTCGGCTAGTGACGCATATCCGCAGATTCTGAATTCGTGTCGTAACAAGTTTCTCTATGAGGTTTAGGACTTTGGCGCGAGGAGATCGGACAACAGATGGGTTTGGACATTCGTCCAAAGCATCTATAATGAGATAGACAGGAGCCAATCCGGGGAGTTTAAGTAGGTCCATTAAACATCCCGCAAGTGCGTCGTCGCTGGAGAACGCAAACCCTTGCCATGTTCCGAGTAGAAGTTGGAAAGAATATTGAAGTAGGAGTCGGATTCGTGACAGAGTTGGACTAGAAAGGATGAGAGGAGTCCGCGTAATTCCTTCTTTCGGTCCTCCCTAAAATCACAGTAGAAAAATGCTAATGAGGCGAGTCCAGCTTTCCGCATGGCACAGATGTCTTCGATGATTGCGGAGCTGATGAGCACGATAAGCTCCTAGGATGAAAATATAAAACTTTCACGTACCAAAACACGCTTTTTCCAGCGCCCGCTGTGAATCCAAAAACATATTTTAGTCTCAGTCGAACAGCAAAAGTTGGGGATTAACAGACGTTTCCCATGGACCCATAGAAGTGAACTCGGAACTTCGGACGTTCTCCATTCTGGAAATGTGTTGCCGTAAATGAACCAATCTGCAGTTCCGTGATGGCGTGATTCGCAGGCAGTATGATGATTCTTCCACGGATCAGGTGGTGATAGCCACCCGAAAATGTCTCTCTGTAAGCTGTCACCTATAGGACAGTCTCGGTGATCTCGGTCAGTTACTACAACATGAAAAAATTGCTCACGCTTCGCCTTGTTCAAATCACTCGCGACTTGATGCATAATTTCTGATCCTCGGTCAGATACACGGACCACCTCATTGTGGCCTGGAGAACATACCGAGGGTTTCCTTAAGATGGTCAACCGATACCTCGCCGTCTACGAAAGGCCTCAACAACTGGCGAGCGACTAGCTTGAGAGATTTGCTCACCGTTCATTACCACCTTCATATTCTCGACAAGACCATGGACCACCTTGAGGATCTGTGCTACCGTTTGTCGAGCCTCATCCTGCGTCAATCGGTCCAACCTCTGCACCATCGCCTCCATTTTCTTCTCGCCAACAAGCTTCCGAACAAGGTTTTCTTTCATTCATTAGTCAGGTAATAATTCCCTCACCGACGATGGACTTACTAAGTTTTCCCTGCTTTGCCTCTTTGGTCATCAATGCGAGTGTGGAGAGCAGCTCCACGAGTATTTTAACGATCATCTCATTCATGGCTTCTGTGTGAGGGATGTCTGAGTAGATCTTGAGGCGATTGAGGAAATGCCCAATTGACTCGAGCAAATCGACCATGGCACTGTAGTCATCGATGACGCCCTTGACCGCCTAACATGCTTAAATGTTACAAAGATGCGCGCTTAGAGACCAAATATCAGTACATACAGAGAGTAGAATACCGAGGCCAGTATGTACTGCTTTCACAGGAGAGAGATGCTATAAGATGAGGGTCAAAGACGTTGAACACCCTATCGGAGCCTACGGACGTACAAAGCCAACACCCTGACCAAACTCAGGAACGGAGGTAAGATTATGCAACACGGTTAAGACCTTATTGAGGGGCTTCAAGACCTTGTCCTTCTCCCGGAATTCGTTCAAGTCTTGCGCTTGTTCACGAAGGATGGCGGTAACGGACTCGACGGAGTTACAATCCTGGAGGCGCTCGGCGAGAGGATGTTTGACTAATTCTATGCCGTCTGTTGCTTGTAGTGCTCCAAAGCGGCCTCGAAGAGCACACGCAAATGTGACGATCCTGACTGGTCACTCATGTGAGAAGGGAAGAAATGTGGGATTGGAAGGGGTGTTGCCGTGTTGGTTTGCTGGGAGGAAATGGTGGGGAGATAATGGGATGTGGTCACGGTGGTAGAGGGTTGAAATGGCCGCTTATCGTATCAGAAATGGTCACGCGCGGTCGACAATATGTCCAAAACGATGGGCGTACTGTACTGTAGTTGGCAGAAGATTGATGAGCGCGGCGGTCGCCAGTCGAGCGCTCGAGCGCTTTTGTGGTCATGTAGACAAGCCCAGTGCAGTCAGCGCTGAAAGTGCTGAGCACACGTCTTCAAGTGAAATGCAGAGATGCAAGGTGGTCCCTCCGACAATTCAAAATTGCAATCATATTGTACAATTTTAGGTCTTCAGGGCCAGTTCTACGGTTCTATCGAGGACGCCATCAATGACAAATATGGTGACCGCGTGGGAGAAAACTAATGGGCCTCACCTTCCACTTGTATCGCCGCAGTACAGTACTAACTTACTATAGTCGACGTCACAGCCCTCTTCATGAAATGTGATACGCAAAACATCCCGCCCAATTGGGCGCGCGCAGTGTTGTGACCCTTGACCAAAAAAGGTCAGGCCAGTGCAGTGGCTGTTTTCGGGTCATGACCTTATTTGTACATGTTAGGTGTTGCGTTTACACCAAAAAGGGTCGGTGAGAGACTGTCTTTGACCCAGGTACACCGCAACTCGGATTTACATGAGTCGTGAAATCTAATTCCACTGGCTGGTATGTCAATGCAATTTCTCTTACACTAGTACTCATAGATTTATAGGACGATCAGAAGGCTGGACGCGATGGCGGCTTAGCATCAACAGCGTTGGCGAAGCTAACGAACTCACTCGGAACGGTAGCTGTGGGACCAGTGGAGGCAATGCCACTGTCATTGGACTGGAACATGGTGGTGGCGGAGGTACTAGAGGTGGTGGGTGGTAGCATTTCATCACGCTGGTGAGCACTCGATATTAAACGTTTCAGAACCCTCGCCAGCGCACTCGCATCAGCCCACCCATCTGTCTCTGCCTCTGCATCACGGTTTGCTATGTTTTACTCCCCAGCGAAGGCGAACCTAGTCCCCGGACGCGCAAACTCTCAACGTCCTAACGCATCCCGCATCCCGCATTCCGCACATCGTCTCCATCCCCATCAACAAAGGGCTGGCAATGAACTTGAACGGCCCAATCGCCGAGAATTGTTACCTTATTCTCGTCGCAATGTTTCCGCGTTGAACACGCGGCACTTCTTCGCCACCACCACCCTATCCTGGCCTCCGCTTAACCGTCCTTTCTCGTTCCCACCAAGTCAGAGAAGAATCGCCACCGTTTGAACTGTTTGATCCTCCATGGAGATGTATAACTCTGACGTTGATGGTATATGCGCTAGTTCGTCCCTGCAGCCACTCCTTCCACCGCAACCGTCACATCTGTGGGCGACTTTCAGGAAGCAGGTGGAGCGCATCGTCGAGCTGACGCAGGAGGGCAATGACGGTGAGATAGATGAACTGGCTGGAGATGAGGGTAAGCCATGGCATCTACCCAGTTCTCCCTGTGCGCTTGCTCATCATCACTTACAGTACGGAACCTGGTGGAAGGGATGGCGATGAGTGCTCTGCCAAAGATACTATTCGGTTTCGAGCTAGACAATATGCATGCCTGGAGCCAGGTGTCGCTCGCTGGCCCGCGCACAAGCTCAACAGCTGTTGTCGGAGAGCACTTATAGGAGTCAACAAGTTCTCTTTATCTACCTACGTGCTACCTCTCTCGTCTCTCTCCTTGGTCTTTCCTTAGTTTTTCACCTCGTCTCTGCTTGTCGTTTTTATCCTGGTTGTATAAATAAAACTTTTTGGGCATTCTCGTGCGTTTGCTCATATGCTTCCGTCAAATCTCCTTCGTTCTGGCTGCATGCGCGATTCGCGAGAATCAAAAAAAAGCAAAGTAAAATAGATTTTATACTTTTACTATAATATACGGCAGATGTATACACGATGGCAATGCAATCTAGTTAGGAGGTTTCAATTGAAAGAAAGACTTGCACCTTGAGATTTGTATATATACACCTGCTCTCCAGCCCGCCAGCCCGCGGCATCTTCGTCAGGCGTCAACGTGTCAACATGTTAACTGTCCGCCCAACTCTTCCAGAGGCCTTATGCAGCAGCACACGCTTGCGCTTCCTCAGCACACCGACTACGTATAGTGACTACCACGGTGTGGGTAAGCTAGGCGCTATGCCCGAGCAATGCGGTGCAGACGTTTCGGCACCCATGTTATCTCGGTATCATATCAAACCTGGTCTCTTCTAGATCCACTGGACCTAAGGACCTGTCCGGTGAGTGAGCGTGTTTGCATTTGCGGTTGCGTCTGCTATTTGTTATGTCGTATATGTGGTCCAACTGTCCGATAATCCTTTTTATTTACTGTTTCGAGACGAGGCTTAGGATGGATGGAACACGCAGTGTGCCAATGTTATTGGGCGGTGCCGTCATCATCAACTATCATTCCACCCGTCCGCGATCATTGGCACTCCCTCCGCGTCGTCCTCAACGCCCATACCCATCGCGTCAATGGCTAGTTCAAGTTCTGAATTGGGCTCAGGTCAATTACACCTGCACCCGCTTCACCGAACAGGCCCTCCAGAGTTCCAGTTCAAACCATGTGCCGAGCGCATTTACAATCTGTTCTTGGTCCGTCGTCTCGGCGCCTGATTCAACTTGGCCACCACAGCGGGGATCGTCGAGAGTATATGCGCAGCTTGCAGCGCGGGCGGCTCGGAGAAGAACAATGTTATTTGCTGGGTCCAGTTGATGAGGACATGGTGTGATGCAGAAAGTATGTCGAGTGTGCCACCGTACGGGAGAGAAATAATTTAAGCTTTTGGAGGAGAAAAGAGAGCTGAACCGACTGCAACTCCTTCGTATGTCCCGGCTGCACCGCAATGGCACACACCTTCAACACGACGATACACGCGTCAGAAAGAAATGGAAAGTTATTTAGCCCAGGGAAGTACGATGACGGACCTTGGCCCGTTAATCAGACCGCTTTTGCCTGAACTGAAACGACGCCGGTGGTGACGCTCTGCGTCGCGCTCGGCTTGTACGCTTTGAGTCGGAGTAATGCCGGGGCCGTTGCCAGAAGCCAGCTTCGTACGCTGATGCAGACGCGCAGAGCGGAATGAGAGCATCGATCCAAAGGAGTTGTGTGGCGGAGGAGTTTGAGCCATGCCTGGGCGTTCTCGTGCGGCACCAGGTCTACGTTACAGTCAAATATCGATGATCCTCCAAATGAAGCTTACGAGCTTACGCACCGATTCGTTGAGAACAAAAACTATATGCTTTTGCGTTCGCGCCTGCATACACCCCTCTTCCTATGCCAGTTGGCTATGGCACCCAGCTGGCTCAACACGAGGAGCTTGACGCCAGCCTCGTCAACGATGTTGTGCAGCACGCGGATGTACTATCTCCGTTGTTGTTCCTTTCTCATACAGAAGTCGAGTTGGGCAGGGCAGACTAGATGTTGTTTGTATCTGGTGGCCAATGCGGACTTTGCGAGCTGGGCATTAATGCATTAATGTTGAAGAGAGTGTCTGCTCGGACACCATCATCGAGTCTTCATTTGGGGGAGCTTGTGGGAGACTAATATGGCGCACAAGTGTGAATCAAGACATGTGCCAACGAGACTCAAGAGGGTGGTTACTCAATTAAAACTCGGGTTTATCCGTGGCTCGACCCGGAAACCACCGCACGCTTTCCTCGCTCTTCTACGTAGGCAGAGGCATCCTTATTTGGCCGACACCTGCTATATCCTTCATGTCAACTTTCGCCCAACATGGGAATGACAAGTGATGAAATCCAGCCTCCACAGCGGCCACGCATCACAACCTTTGACCTCGTACGTGACGCTCATCACGTCTACGCAGGCGGTATAGCCTATTAATCTCTCGTTGACCTGTCTGGTATTGTGACCATTGCTGCGACGTTGGTCTTCTCTGCACTCCACAAACAGATTGGCTCACTTATGTCCCCAGCAGGTACATAGGCGCCTGTCCTGCTCTGCGGCTCAACTCGTCCTTTACGTCGACAATACTCGTCCACATCGTTCGCATCGCCCTCTACCCATCCTCCAATACCCCTCTGGCGAAAGGAAAGGCTTCCAGATGTATATCATTTGCTGCCCCCAACAAACGCCATCACCCTCCGCTGTCGCCCACAATACCGCCCAGTCCGCGTCCACACAACCCACTCCATCGCCGACGAGAAGAAATTTATTTTAGAGAATGTACGTGTATTTGTGACCAACATTTCCAGGAAAAATTCTTACACTATCTGAATTGTGGAAAATACTTGGTGTGTTGTTCGTTGCTGTCCTCGTTCTCCATCATCCGTATTCCCTACCCGCGTTTTTAAGTTCACCATCTTTTGTCCCGCACAGTTACCCCAACGTTTCTCCGAGCACCATTTCGGTGCTTGCCCTTCCGCAACCTTGTCACCTCTACCCGCCGCCGTATCTCGACAGACACCACCTTGCCAACCACCAACTCTACCTGCCGCGCCGCACATCAGAGCGAGGAGGGACCACATCTGGTACCCTATGTTCCACCCTCCCCAACCCTTGTTACCCCTCAGAGTCCCCAATCCTCTTCTCCACTCTCCGCTCCCTCTGTGTTCGTTTCCAGGAATCTAGATGATAGGGGTGCCGTTACACCAGGTGCGTTCATGTACTACGATGCGCACGAATTCTTCTTAATAAGATTGTTGAGCAGCAAATGGTAACTTTTGCCTCAGATTTGCTCCAGTTGCCATTTGTTGTGGAGGAGGCCTTGAAAGTCGACAGTAAGAAGGTGTGACACTGTGATCGGAGTCAATTTCGAGCGCGCATCGGTATCATATCCTTCACGAATTTCAAGGTTACCGTCCCCATTTGAGACGGCAATATCATATATCAGTAGCAGGTCTAAATCACGGTGATGAATGATAACACATCCGAGAACAAGTAACAAGTGGAATAGAAGATGGGAGGCGACAACAAATGCTAACAGGATAGAAGGTGGTGGCTCAATATCGCAATCTCTTGGACTTGTCCCTATGGACTATGTCATTCAGCACAAGATTGATTCTATACTCTAATATAATACACTATGGCAACCTAGTTTTGATTGAAAGAAAGGTTCGCACCTTGAGTCTCGTATACACATGCACTCATGCTTTCCAGCCAGCTGCCAGTCCCCTATCGTACATCAAACATCGTGTTAACTGTCAATCTGAATCCATCAAATACCCTAGGTCTTATGCAGCAGCGCACGCTCGCGCTACCTCCGCACTTGCCGTTCGGTGCGCCAACTCCGCACAGGCGGCACAGCGACTGCCGCGGTGGAGAGCGAGGCACTACACAAGGGAAATGCGGCACAGATGCTTCAGCACTCGTGTCATCTCGGTATCATACCAAACTCGGTCTTTTCTAGATCCGCCGGTTCTGAAGCCACGCCTGAGTGGGCGCGTTTTACATTTGCATTTGCACCTGTTTATTTGTTATGTCTGTAACTGTCTGACAAACCTTTTAGTATTTCGAGACAGATGTAGGTTGGGTGGAAAACGCACAGCGTGCTGATGCTATTGGGCAACGCCATCATCATCAACTATCATTCCGCTCGTCCGCGGTTGCGGTCACTCCCTCCGCGTCGTCCTCAATATCTATACAGTACCCATCCGCGTCAATCGCATCCGCATTCACTTCACCGAACAGGCCTTCCAGTGTGAATGGTACCCCGAGTACATACACACTCTGTTCTTGGCCCGTCATCTAGGCGTCTGGTGCAACTTTGCCTGCCACTACAGGGGATCGTCGAAAGTATATGTGTGGGGGCAGTACAGGTGCCTGAGAAGAACGGAATTTTTTTTAGTAGTTCAAGTTCCAGTAGATGAGGACATGGCGCGCTGCAGAGAGAATGCTGGAGGTGCCATACTGTGGGAAAGGAATGGCATTTTGGAGGAGAGAAAGGGAGCGGTGGACATTGGGGAGTTGTCCTGTACTCAACGCGAGCATGGTCAAACATTTGAGTGTCGAGGATAATGTGGGTAGGTCATATATCTTTGGTTTGCGTCCGTGCAAGGATTTCCTCGACTGGTGACAATCCTGGGATGAGAAGGTGTAGGGACAGAACGTACACCCACCTACGGAGATTGAGTCGTTGCTGTCTTCGGATTTGACTATGTTGTGCAGCAGGACTGACCCCTTCCAGCCTTGGATGCTGTCGTCGTCTTCAAATATGACACCTGGCGAGTCGACGATCCGTAGGCCGTGCTTGAGTTGAACTGACTGCAACTCCGTCGTGTGTCCCGGCTGCACCGCAACAATACATGCCTTCACTACGACGATGTATGCGTCACCAAAAAATAGAAAAAAATTATGATTCAGTCCAGGGAAGCACGATAACGTACCTTGGCCTTTGAGCGCGTTCAGCAGACTTTTTTTGTCAATGTTGGATAGGGAAACCAACGACGCCGAGGGTGACGCTCTGCGTCGCACTCAGTTTGTTCACCTTGAGGAGGCGGAGCAATGCCGAGGGCGTGCCATATGTCAAGTTTGTGCGCTGATGCGGAAGCGCAGGGCGGAGTGGGAGCATCGGAGTCGTGTGCCGGAGGTGTTTGAGCCAACATGCCTGGGAATTCAGGTCTGCGTTACAGTACAACAAAAATGAGACTCTCCGCCCTCCGGCTTCGCGTACCTATTCTTCTACCATTACGTTGGTTTCGTCAACGACTTTGTGGTTTATAGTCATTTCCTATATGTGATCTAGTATTTACCTCTCACCTGCCTCGCTTTCTGCAGCATGCGGATGTAGTATCTGCGCTGCTGTTACTCCATCTTGTTGGACGTCGAGTCGGGCCGGGAGGACGAGATGTAGTTAGCCGATGCGGACTCTGCGAGCTGGGGTGTGATGTAGCTAAGATAGCGGCTGCAAGATGGGATTGTCGTCCCAGATAAGCTAGTGGAAGATAAGATGAAAAGAGAGAGAAGCGAGAACAAGAGAGGCCGACAGTTGTTACGGATAGCGGTTCTTTGGAATGAAAGGAGGGGGAACGTTGATGCACACGTTGATGCATTAATGGATGGACAAATAAGGAAGTACTGTACATGTACATGGCAGTTGTGGCTGACGGGCGTCCGTTCCAAGCATAGCTCCGACGCACTCCTTCCAGTGAAGTGAAGAGAGCGTCAGCTCGGAAGCCATCATCGTGTCTTTGTTTAGGTGAGATTGTGGGGGAGACCGACTCGGAGATGGTGAATGCACACGCGAGTGTTAATCCAAGTGAGGTCCCGGAACGATGGGCGCCTGGGCGGATATCGATCTAGACGAAGGCTCTTTCAGAGGTAACAAATACTCTTCCCGAACCCCCGTGCGGGTATGAACAACATTTTCCTCACATTAATTGCTCTCACATGTCAGACCCCTTTGTTAGTATATGGCATGGTGTACGAGAATAAAGTTAAGTCTATCATTCTGCTCCCGTCGCTCTTGTGCGCATGCCTCCTCTAAATAGGCAGCCTTCTGTTCCCTCTGCTTACTTCTGCCCGCTTCTCCTTTAGGCAGTCAAAAATTCAGAGAGGTATGGCATCAAGCAAAGGGTAATGTGGTTGAAAGGGAGAGAGACCGACAGGACATCTCAAAGTGGTCTGTACGTGCACAGCCTACACGCTGCCCACCTAACGCCAGAATGAAACTTCAAGCTTCAAGTCGCATTGTCATGAGCACCAGAATCAGCACCATGCTGGACAAGGACATGTGTGACTTCCACAAGCTCATGTTGTGATGCGAGAGCAAATGGAGTCAATCCCTTTTTATTCCGGGCATTGATGTCTGCGCCATGTTCTAGAAGCATATGGGTAACTTCTGCCCATGCGTGTAAAATCCTGGCCGATGATGGTGGAGCTGACACCATATGTAATGGCGTATCCCTGTCATTGTTCCGGGCTGTGACCGTGACATCCGCGCCACGCTCAATAAGCATGCGAGCGACGTCTACGAGTCCCCAATGCGACGCAAGATGTAATGGAGTCTCCCCGTCATTATTCTGGGCCATCACATTCGCGCCAAGCTCAATAAGTATGCGAGCGATGCCTTCATCTCCCTCTTGCAACGTGAGATGTAATGGAGTCTCCCCGTCATTCTTCTGGGCTGTGACATCCGCGCCATGCTCAATAAGCATCTGAGCGACGTATTTGCGTCCCATTTCTGATGCAAGATGTAATGGAGTTTCCCCGTCATTCTTCTTGGCTGTCACATCAGCGCCGAGCTCAACAAGCATGCGAGCGATGTCTACTGGTCCCCAAAGGGACGCACGATGTAATGGAGTCTCTCCGTCACTCTTCTGGGCTGTCACATCCGCGCCACGCTCAATAAGCATGCGAGCAATGTCTACGGATCTCACAAGGTGTAATGGAGTCTCCCCGTCATTCTTCTGGGCTGTGACATCTGCGCCGAGCTCAATAAACATGCGAGCGATGTCCACTCGTCCCCAATATGACGCAAGATGTAATGGAGTCTCCCCGTCACTCTTCTGGGCTGTCACATCCGCGCCACGCTCAATAAGCATGCGAGCAACGTCTACGAATCCCACAAGGTGTAATGGAGTCTCCCCGTCATTCTTCTGGGCTGTGACATCCGCGCCATGCTCAATAAGCCGAGCGACGTCTACTGGACTCCAATAGGACGCAGACGCAAGATGTAAAGGAGTCCCCCCGTCATTTTTCTGGGCTGTCGCATCTGCACCACGCTCAAGAAGCATGAGACCGATGTCTACGTGTCCCATTTCCGACGCGAGGTGTAATGGAGTTTCCCCATCCTTGTTCTGGGCTGTGACATCCGCGCCACGCTCAATAAGCATGCGAGCAATGTCTATGAACCCCTTTTGCGACGCAAGGTGTAATGGAGTCATCCCGTCATTCTTCTGGGCTGTGACATCCACGCCACGCTCAATGAGCATGCGAGCGACGTCTATGAGCCCATTTTGCGACGCAAGGTGTAATGGAGTCTCCCCGTCACTCTTCTGGGCTGTGACATCCGCGCCGAGCTCAATAAGCATGCGAGCAACGTCTACGGATTTCATTATCAACGCAAGGTGTAATGGAGTCTCCCCATCCTTGTTCTGGGCTGTGACATCCGCGCCACGCTCAATAAGCATGCGTGCGACGTCTACTGGTCTCCAAAAGGACGCAGATGCAAGATGTAAAGGAGTCCCCCCGTCATTCATCTGGGCTGTCACATCTGCACCGCGCTCAAGAAGCATGAGACCGACGTCTACGTGTCCCATTTTCGACGCGAGGTGTAATGGAGTCTCCCCATACTTGTTCTGGGCTGTGACATCCGCGCCACGCTCAATGAGCATGCGAGCGACGTCTATGAGCCCATTTTGCGACGCAAGGTGTAATGGAGTCTCCCCGTCATTCTTCTGGGCTGTGACATCCACGCCACGCTCAATGAGCATGCGAGCAACGTCTATGGATTCCATTTTCGACGCAAGGTGTAATGGAGTCTCCCCATCCTTGTTCTGGGCTGTGGCATCCGCGCCATGCTCAATAAGCATGCGAGCGACGTCTACTAATCCCCAAAAGGACGCAGACGCAAGATGTAAAGGAGTCCCCCCGTCATTTTTCTGGGCTGTCACATCTGCACCACGCTCAAGAAGCATGAGACCGACGTCTACGTGTCCCATTTCCGACGCAAGGTGTAATGGAGTCTCCCCATCCTTCTTCTGGGCTGTGACATCCGCGCCACGTTCAATAAGCATGCGTGCGACGTCTACTGGTCTCCAATAGGATGCAGATGCAAGATGTAAAGGAGTCCCCCCGTCATTCATCTGGGCTGTGACATCCGCGCCACGCTCAATAAGCATGCGAGTGACGTCTACTGGTCTCCAATAGGACGCAGACGCAAGATGTAAAGGAGTCCCCCCGTCACTCTTCTGGGCTGTCACATCTGCACCGCGCTCAAGAAGCATGAGACCGACGTCTACGTGTCCCATATACGACGCGAGGTGTAATGGAGTCTCCCCGTCATTGTTCTGGGCTGTCACATCCGCGCCGTGCTCAATAAGCTTGCAAGCAGTTTTCACGTGTCCCCTTTGTGAGGCTAGATGCAATGGAGTTGCATTGTCGGTGGAGTCTCGAGAGCACACATCCTGTAAGTGCTCGATGATGAGGAACTCTACAACAGTATGTAGGCCCAAAAAAGCGGCATAATGCAACGGAGTTTGATTAAGTGGCAGCGGCGTTTCATTTCGTGTATCCTGTCCCCTTCTCCAATCTGGGTCTTGTAACCAGATGCAGATCGCAAGATGCTGTTTTCTTGGGTCAAAGAGTTGTTTCATCCCATCCTCCACATTTCGGGACACGTCCCCGAACTGGACATGATGAACCCAGTGCCCCGCAGCATATTCAGCAAGAGAGAAATCTTTCAGGCTGTCGCTGGTGACATCCTTATCCAGATGTAGCAGAATGCCCAAACAGGCTTGTGCTACGAGGGTGTGCGCAGGTGTCATAGAAACATGATAACGGCGGGAAATAACGTCGGTTCCTTCGGCAAGGCGGGTGGAAGTCAAGAATTCCTTGACAGAAAAATGTGAGAATTGTATCATGGGGGAACCTCGGTCGTCGACAATGGCAAGTAGAGTGGAACATGTAGACAGGACGGCATCCGCTGGATCTTCCAGGCGCCAATCTTCATAAAATTTCGGTATTGATCCTGCCTCGAAATCGAATGCGAGCATGTCGGCCAGTTCCTTGACGCGAAGTGGGCGGGAAGCCACAGAGACAAACTGAAACATGCGATGCGCGAATTCCCAGTTTGCTTTATTGATCCCTCGTAGGGTACGCTCATATGTCTCGTCCAGCGTTTCTGGCAACTCGTCCAGTGCATGCCGGATACGTGCTGGGATGCAGTCGCAAATGTGGACCACCTGACAATCCGCCCATCTAAACCTACATCACAGAAATCAGCAAGAGTCATTAAGAGTTCAGTATCGACGTCTTACATGCCATTCGATTTATTTACGAGGACGTCGATGGCCATTTTCCTATGCTCTTCTTTCCACCTTCCTTTCTTTGGACGCGTATTAATGACCGACTTGATGTAGTCTTCGATATCCCTATTTTGTCCACGCTCGTCATGCAAGGAAACAGAGCGGAAAATTAAAGGATCGAGGACATCCTTGATATCAACTTCCGGTCGGCTAGTGACGCATACATGCAAATTCTGAATTTGTGTTTTGACAAGTTCTTCTATGAGGCTAAGAATTTCGCCACGGGGAGATCGAACGACAGATGGGTTTGGACATTCGTCTAAAGCATCCACAACGAGATAGACGGGGGCCAGTCCGGGGAGATTAAGTAGGCCCTTTAAGCATCCTGCAAGTGCTTCGTCGCTGGGAGAACGCGAACCCTTGCCATGTTCCGAGTAGAAGTTGGAAAGAGTATCGAAGTAAGAGTCGGATTCGTGACAGAGTTGGACAAGGAAGGACGAGAGAAGTCCGCGCAATTCCTTCTTTCGGTCCTCCCTGAAATCACAGTAGAAAAATGCTAACGACGCGAGTCCAGATTTCGTCGTGGTACAGATGTCCTCGATTATTGTGGAGCTGATGAACACGATAAGTTCCCGAGATGGAAATTAAGAATTTTCACATACCACAGGACGCTTTTTCCAGCGCCCGCTGCGAAAACAAAACAACTATTATTAGTCTCTGTTGAACCGCAAAACCTGGGGATTAACAGACGTTTCCCATGCACCCATAGAAGTGAACTCGGGACTTCGGACGTTTTCCATTCTGAAAACGTGTTGCCCTGAATAAACCACTCTGCAGTCTCGCGATGACGTAATTTGTAGGCAATATGGTGGTTCTTCCACGGGTCAGGTGGTGATAACCACCCGAAAATGTCTCTCTGTAAGCTGTCACCTGTTGAACAATCTCAGTGATCCCAGTCGACTACCACAACATCGAAAACAGCTCACGCTTCGCCTTGTTCAAATCACTCGCGACTTGATGCATAATTTCTGATCCTCAGTCAGATACACGAATCAATTGATTGTGGCCTTAAAAACATACCGAGCGTTTCCTTAAGATGGTCAACAGATACCTCGCCGTCTACAAGGAAAGACCCTCAACACCTAGCGAGCGACTAGCTTGAGGGATTTGCTCACCGTCCATTACCACCTTCATATTCTCGACAAGACCATGGACCACCTTGAGGATCTGTGCTACCGTTTGTCGAGCCTCATCCTGCGTCAATCGGTCCAACCTCTGGACCATCGCCTCCATTTTCTTCTCGCCAACAAGCTTCCGAACAAGTTTATCTTCATTCATTAGTCAAGTAATAATTCCCTCACCGACGATGGACTCACTAAGTTTTCCCTGCTTTGTCTCTTTCGTCGTCAATGCGAGTGTGGAGAGCAGCTCCATGAGTATTTTAACAATCATCTCATTCATGGCTTCTGTGGGAGGGACGTCTGAGTAGATCTTGAGGCGATTGAGGAAATGCCCAATTGATTCGAGTAAATCGACCATGGCACTGTAGTCATCTAAGACGCCCTTGACGGCCTACCATGCTTAAATGTTACAAAGATGCGCGCTTAGAGACCAAATATCAGTACATACAGAGAGTAGAATACCGAGGCCAGTCTGTACTGCTTTCACGGGAGAGAGATGCTATAAGATGAGGGTCAGAGACGTTGAACACCCTGTCGGCGCCTACGGACGTACAAAGCCAACACCCTGACCAAACTCAGGAACGGAGGAAAGACTATGCAACACAGTTAAGACCTTATTGAGGGCTTCAAGACCTTGTCCTTTTCCCGGAATTCGTTCAAGTCTTGCGCTTGTTCACGAAGGATGGCGGTAACGGACTCGACGGAGTTACAATCCTGGAGGCGCTCGGCGAGAGGATGTTTGACCAATTCTATGCCCGTCTGTTGCCTGTAGTGCTCCAAAGCGGCCTCGAAGAGCACAGGCAAATGTGACGATCCTGACTGGTTACTCATGTCAGAAGTGGGGGTGATGGGATTGGAAGGGGATGTTGGTTGGCTGGGAGGAGATGGTGGGGAGATAATTGGATGCGGTGGTAGTGGTAGAGGGTTGAAATGAGCGCTGCACCACGTTGCTTATAGATATCACAAACGGTCACGCGCGGTCACGAGTTAATGATATGTCCAAAAGGATAGGGCGTTATTGGCGGAAGATTGATGAGCGCTGTGGTCGAGCGCTCGCCGAGCGCTTTCGTGGTCAGTCAGTAGATGAGCCCAACGCAGTCAGCGCTGAAAGTGCTGAGCGTACGTCTTCGAGTCAAATGCAGAGATGCGAGGTCTTCCCACCGACAAGACAGAATCGCAATCATATTGTACAATTTCAGGCTCGGGACCAGCTCTATCATCCACCGATGACAAATATAGCAACCGCGTGGTTGCCGCGTGGGTGAAAATTTCGATGGCCCCACCTTCCATGCCAGTGGTCACTTGTCTGTAGTCACGGTCCTCTTCATCCCGCCCAAGACTGTACGCACCGAAGACAATGGCGACACGTACGCCACTACTAATCTCCTCTCTTTCCCTCAACATAATGTAGATCGCCAGTTTGTACGTTTTATCTTTCCTGAAAAGAGCAGGCGAACCTAGTCCCCGGACGCCCAAACTCTCAACGTTCTAACGCACCCCGCACATCATCCCCGCCTCCATCCACGAAGGGCACGGCAATGGACTTGAACGGCACAAGCGCCTAGAATTGCTACCTTATTTTCGCTGCAGTGTCTCCGCGTTGAACGCGCCGCACTTCTTCGCCACCATCTATCCGTCTACTCTATCCTGGCGTCTGCTCAACTCAACCGTCCTTTCTCCTCCCACCAAGTCAGAGAAGAATCGGCACCGTTTGAACCGCTTGATCCTTCATGGAGATGTATAAAGTCTGGCATTGATGGTATATGCGCTAGTTCGTCCCTGCAGCCACTACTTCCACCGCAACCATCGCATCTGAGGGCGACTTTCACAAGGCAGGTGGAGCGCATCGTCGAGCAGATGCAGGAGGGCAATGACGATGAGATAGATGAACAGGCTGGAGATGAGGGTGAGCCATGGCATCTGCCCAGTTCTCCCTGTACGCTTGCTCATCATACTCCAGCATCGCTTACAGTACGGACCTGGAAGGGATGGCGATGAGCGCTCTGCCAAAGATACTGTTCGGTTTCGAACGAGACGATATGCATGCCTGGAGCCAGGTGTCTCCGGCTGGTCCGCGCACAGTCTGAAGAGCTGTTATTTGAAGCACCTACAGGTGTTAAAACTTCTCTTCATCTTTGTGTTACTTCTCTCGTCTCTCTCTCTCCTTGATCTTTCCTTGGTCTTTCACCTCGTCTCTGCTTGTCATCTTTATCCTAGTTGTATAAATTGTTGTATTAACTGTCTGGTATTCTCGCGCGTTTGCCCATATATGCTTCCTTCGAGCTTCCTTCGTTCTGCCTGCACGTGCGAGAACTTCTAACAGGCGAAAAAGCAAGGCAAAAAGATTCTATACTTTAATATTATAATACACAGCAGATGCATACACGATGGCGATCTATTTAGGAGGTTCAATTGAAAGAAAGGCTCGCACCTTGAGTTTTGTGTACCACCTGCTCTCTAGCCCGCCAGCCCGCTACTTTGTCAAGCGTCAGCTTGTTAACTGTCAATCTGCATCCGTCCAACAACCCCCAGAGGCCTTATGCAGCAGCGCACGCTCACGCTTCCTTTGCGGATGCCGTTCAGCGTACTGACTGCGCACAACGACTGCTGCAGTGGGGAACAGGGCGCTATGCAAGGGCAATACGGCGCAGACGCCTCGGCACCCATGTCGCCTCGGTTTCATATCCAACTCGGTCTCTTCTAGATCCGCCGGTTCTGATTTCCTGGTAGTGTCTGGTGAGTGAAAGTGTTTGCATTTCCATTTGAACCTGTTTATGTGTCATGTCGTTGACGTCGTCCAACCGTTCAACTGTCTGACAAATTTTTTTTAGTGTTTCGAGACGGAGGTAGGTTGGATGGAAGACGCACAGCGTGCTGATGGCATTGGGCGCGCCATCATCGTCAACTATCGATCCGCTCGTCCGCAGTTGCCGCCGCTCCCTCCGAGTGGTCCTCAACGTCCATACCCATCCGCATCGGGCTCGGCCGTCATCGCATCCCCATCCGCTTTACCGGACCGGCCTTAGTATGAATGACACGCTCTGTGCTTGGCCCATCGTCTCGGCGTTTGGTTAAACTTTGCTTGCCACGACCAGAGATCGTCGAGGGCATATGCGCGGCGTGCAGCGCGGGCGCCTCGGAGAAGAACGGTATTTTTTTGTAGTTCCGATCGATGGGCCACACATCAAGAAGGGAATAACCGAGTTTTGGAGAGAAGGAGAGAGATGGACTTTGAGGAGTCGTCCTGTACTCAGCGCGAGGATGGTCAAAATTTTAAGGTTTGGCGGGCGGGAGATGCAGCGCGAGAGCGATGGGCGGATGATGGACTCGTTGGGAGGTTCAGAGCTCATAGGTGTCGATGGGGGCGTTGTGAAGGCGTCAACGCCTAGAGAGTAGGAAGTAAGCATAGAATGGAGGATAAATGATGAGCAATTGAAAGTGAGTGTGAGGACAGCGTAGAAGAGAACGTGGGTACGTCATATCTTCATCAATCTTTGGTTTGCATCCATGAAAGGATCTCTTTGACTGGTGACAATCCTGGGACGAGATCAAGAAGAGGTGCAGGGAGAGAATGCACACCTACCTACAGAGGTCGAGTCATTGACGTCTTCAGATTTGACTATGTTGTGCAGGAGCACTGACCCCTTCTGGCCTTGGATGCTGTCGTCGTCTTCGAATATGACATCTGGCGAGTCGACGATCCGTAGGCCGTGCTCGAGTTGAACTGACTGCAACTCCGTCGTGTGTCCCGATTGCGCCACAACTGACGATGCACGCGTCACCAAAAAATAGAAAAAAAAAATAATGATTCAACCCAGGGAAGCACGATAACGCACCTTGGCCTTTGAGCGCATTCATCAGACTTTTTCTTCCCGATGTTGGATAGGGAAGCCAACGACGCCGAAGGTAACTCTGCGCCGCACTCGGTTTGTACACCTTGAGGAGGCGGAGCAATGTCGAGGGTGTGCCAGATGTCGGGTGTGTAGGCTGATGCGGACGCGCAGGAATGGGAGCGTCGGAGTCATGTGGCGGAGTAGTTTGAGCCAACATTCTGAACCAACATTCAGGTCTACGTTACAACAACACGACCAAATATCGATTATACCCCAGACCAGAAAGAATGGGGCTTACAAGCTTTCAAGTTTGCACACCGATTTTGTTCAGCACAAAAACGAGACGCTCCGCTCTCGCTTCGCGTACCTCTTCCTCTACCATTACATTGGCTTCGTCGATGACTTTGCGCAGAATGCGGATGTAGTATCTGCGCTGCTGTTAAGTTACTTCGTCTTGTTGGACGTCGAATCGGGCCGGGCAGAAGTTGTCGTTATCCGATGCGGACTCTGCGAGCTGGGGTGTGATGTAAGCGAGAAAGAGAGAGGTCGACAGTCGTCACGGACAGCGGTGCAGTGGGAGGGACGGATAAGGAAGTACTGTACAGTTGTGGCTGACAGACGCTCCGGGCTCCGTTCCAAGCGTAACTTAGCTCCGACGCGCTCCTTTCAGTGAAGCAGCGAAGAGGGCGTCAGCTCGGAAGCCATCATCGTGTGTTTGGTTAAGGGAGATTGTGGGGGAGACCGAGATGGGGAATGGGCGCGCGTGTGTTAATCCAAGTCAGGTGCCAGAACGATGGGCAGCTCTTGCAGCTTGCAGAGCTGACAAATACTCTTCACGAACCCCCGTGCGAGTATGAACAACATTTGCTTTACATTAACTGCTCTCACATGTCAGACCCCTTTGTAAGTATATGGCAACGATGTGCACAAGAATATCTGTCATTTCGTTCTCATCGCCTTTGTGTGTCCACTAAGTAGCCAGTTCTGCTCCCTCTGCTTACTTCTGCCGGCTTCCCGCTTGAGAAGTCAACTAGTCAACAGTTCAGAAAGGTGTCGTATTAAGTAAGGAGTAATGTGGTTGAAAAGGGGAGAGAGATCGAGGTAGGACATCTCAAAGTGGCCTGTACAAGGCTACAAGCACAGCTGCCATGTTGCCCACCTAACACCAGAATGAAAATTCAAGTTACATTGTCGTGAACACCACTGGCAGAATCAGCACCATGCTGGACGAGGATATGTGTGACTTCCGCAAGCCCATGTCGTGATGCGAGAACGAATGGAGTCAATCCATTTTTATTCCGGGCATGGACGTCTGCGCCATGTTCGAGAAGGATATGAGCAACTTCTGCAGATTTCTGTGCCGAAATCTGGGACCATGATGATGGGGCTGACGCCAGATGTAATGGGGTCTCCCCGTCATTGTTCCGGGCTGTCACATCTGCGCCGAGCTCAATAAGCATGCGAGTGACATCTACGCCCCCGGCTCCACAACATGTCGCAAGATGTAATGGAGTCTCCCCGTTATTCTTCTGGGCCGTGACATCCGCGCCACGCTCAATAAGCATGCGAGTGACGACTATGTGTCCCATATACGACGCGAGATGTAATGGAGTCGACCCGTCATCCTTCTGGGCTGTGACATCCGCACCACACTTAATAAGCATGCGAGCGACGTCAACGCGTCCCATATACGACGCGAGATGTAATGGAGTCGACCCGTCATCCATCTGGGCTGTGACATCCGCGCCATACTCAATAAGCATGCGAGCGACGTCTACGTCTCTCCATAACGACGCCATACGTAATAGGGTCTCCCCGTCATCCTCCTGGGCTGTGACATCCGCGCCACACTCAATAACCATGGGAGCGGCGCCTACGTATCCCTTATATGACGAGACATGTAATGGGGTCTCCCCGTCATTCTTCTGGGCGGTCACATCTGCGCCATGCTCAATAAGCATGCGAGTGACGTCTACGGATCCTATTTGCGACGCAAGATGTAATGGAGTCTCCAGATCATCCTTCTGGGCTGTGACATCCGCGCCGAGCTCAATAAGCATGCGAATGACGTCTACTTGTCCATAACGCAAGGCACCATATAATGGAGTCTCCCCGTCATTCTTCTGAGCTGTCACATCCGCGCAACGCTCAATAAGCATGCGAGCGACGTCTACGTGTCCCATTTGTGACGCAAGATGTAATGGAGTCTTCCCGTCATCCTTCTGGGCTGTCACATCCGCACCGAGCTCAATAAGCATGCGAGCGACATCTACTTGTCCCCAAAAAGACGCGAGGTGTAATGGAGTCTCCCCGTCATTCGTCTTGGCTGTCACATCCGCGCCACGCTCAATAAGCTTGCAAGCAGTTTTCACGTGTCCCCTTTGTGAGGCTAGATGCAATGGAGTTGCATTGTCGGTGGAGTCTCGAGAGCACACATCCTGTGAGTACTCGATAATGAGGAACTCCAAAATGGGTAGTAAGCCGAGAAAAGCGGCATAATGCAAGGAGGTTTGGGACAGTGGCAGCGGCGTTTCGTTTCGTGCTATTCGTTCCCATGCCGGAACTACTGGGTCATATATCCAGACGCAGATCCCAAGATGTGGTTTGCTCGGGTCAAATAGTTGTTTCATCCCATCCTCCACATTTCGCGACACGTCCTCGAACCGGGCATGATCAGCCCAGTGCTCCGCAGCATATTCAGCGAGAGGGTATTCTTTCAGACTGTCCCTGGTGACATCCTTATCCAAATGGAGCAGCATGCCCAAACAGGCTTGTGCTACGAGGGTGTGCGCAGGTGTCATAGAAACATGATAATGGCGGGAAATAGCGTTGGTTCCTTCGGCGAGGCGGGTGGAAGTCAAGAATTCCTTGACAGAAAAATGTGAGAATTGTATCACGGGGGAACCTCGGTCGTTGACAATGACAAGTAGAGTGGAACATGTAGACAGGACGGCATCCACTGGATCTTCCAGGCGCCAATCTTCATAAAATAACGGTATTGATTCTGCCTCGAAATCGAATGCGAGTAAGTCGGCCAGTTCCTTGACGTGAAGTGGGCGGGAAGCCACCGAGACGAACTGAAACATTCGATGCGCGAATTCCCAGTTTGCCTTATTGATCCCTCGCAGGGTACGCTCATATGTCTCGTCCAGCGTCTCTGGTAACTCATCCAGTGCACGCCGGATACGTGCTGGGATGCAGTCGCAAATGTGGACCACCTGACAATCCGCCCATCTGAACCTACATCACAGAAGTCAGCAAGAATCATCAAGAATTCAGTATCGACGTCTTACATGCCATTCGATTTATGTACGAGGACGTCGATGACCAGTTTCCTGTGCTCTTCTTTCCACCTCCCTTTTTTTGGACGCGTGTTAATGACAGACTTGATGTAATCCTCGATATCCCTATTTTGTCCACTTTCGTCATGCAAGGAAACAGAGCAGAAAATTAAAGGGTCGAGGACATCCTTGATATCAACTTCCGGTCGGCTAGTGACGCATACGTGCAAATTCCGAATTTGTGTCGTGACAAGTTCTTCTATGAAGCTTAGGACTTTGGCACGAGGAGATCGGACGATAGACGGGTTTGGACACTCGTCCAAAGCATCTACGATGAAATAGACGGGGGCCAGCCCGGGGAGCTTAAGTAGGTCCATTAAACATCCCGCAAGTGCATTGTCGCTGGGAGAACGCGAACCCCTGCCATGTTCCGAATAGAAGTTGGAAAGAATATCGAAGTAGGAGTCGGACTCGTGACAGAGTTGGACTAGAAAGGACGAGAGCAGTCCATGCAATTCCTTCTTTCGTTCCTCCCTAAAATCACAGTAGAAAAATGCGAACGACGCAAGTCCGGCTCTCTGCATGGCAGAGATGTCTTCGATGATTGCCGAGCTGACGAATATGGTAAGTTTCCGAGATGGAAATATAAAAATTTTACGTACCAAATCACACTTTTTCCAGCACCCGCTGCGAACCCAAAAGAAAAATAAATTTCAGTCTGTGTCGAACTGCAAAGCTAAGGATTAACAGACGTTTCCCATGGATCCATAGAAGCGAACCAGGGACTTCCGACGTTCTCCATTCTGGAAACGTGTTGCCCTGAATAAACCACTCTGCAGTCCCTTGATGGCGCGATTCGCAGGCAGTATGATGGTTCTTCCACGGATCAGGTGGTAATAACCACCCGGAAATGTCTTTCTGTAAGCTGTCACCTGTTGGACAATCTCAGTGATCCCAGTCAGGTACCACAATATGAAAAACATTTCTCACGCTTCGCCTTGTTCAAATCACTCGCGAATTGATGCATAATTTCTGATCCTCAGTCAGATACACGGTTCACTTGACTGTGGCCTGAAAAACATACCGAGGGTTTCCTTGAGATGGTCAACCGATACCTCGCCGTCTACAAGGGAAGGCCTCCAACACCTGGCAAGCGACGAGCTTGAGGGATCTGCTCACCGTCCATTACCACCTTCATATTCTCGACAAGACCATAGACCACCTTGAGGATCTGTGCCACCGTTTGTCGAGCCTCGTCTTGCGTCAATCGGTCCAACCTCTGGACCATCGCCTCCATTTTCTTCTCGCCAACAAGCTTCAGAACAAGTTTTTCTTCATTCGTAAGTCAGGTAATAATTCCCTCACCGATGAAGGACTCACTAAGTTTTCCCTGCTTTGTCTCTTTGGTCGTCAACGCGAGTGTGGAGAGCAGCTCCACGAGTATTTTAACAATCATCTCATTCATGGCTTCTGTGGGAGGGATGTCTGAGTAAATCTTGAGGCGATTGAGGAAATGTCCAATTAACTCGAGCAAATCGGCCAGGGCACTGTAGTCATCTATAACGCCCTTGACGGCCTAACACGCTTGAATGTTACAAAGATGTGCGTTCAGAGACTAAATATAGGCACATACAGAGAATAGAATACCGAGGCCAGTCTGTATTGCTTTCACGGGCGGGAGATGCTATAAGATGAGGGTCAGAGATGTTGAACGCCCTGTCGGCGCCTACGGACATACCAAGCCGACATCTTGAGCAAAATTGGCAGCAGAGGGGAGTATATTCAAAATGGTTAAGACCTTTTTGAGAGGCCTCAAGACTTTGTCTTTGTCCCGGAATTCCTTGAGGTCTTGCGCTTGTTCATGAAGGATGGCGGTAACGGACTCGACTGAGTTGCAATCCTGGAGGCACTCGGCGAGAGGATGTTTGACCAATTCTATGCCCGTCTGTTGCCTGTAGTCCTCCAAAGCGGCCTCGAAGAGCACACGTAAATGTGACGATCCTCTCTGGTCACTCATGTCGAAAGTAGGGGAGGAGATGTGGGATTGAAAAGGGGAGTCGTTTCGCTGGGAGGAAATGGAAGGGTTGACTAGGATGCGATGATTGCGATCACGGTGGTAGAGGGTTGAATTGGCCGCTGGATGGTCCGTGCGCCACGACGACCACGTTGCTTATCGATCTCGCACACGGTCACGAGTTACAGTACAGTAATGACTGTAAGTTATGCGGCATAATTGGTGGAAGGTCGCGATCGATAAGCGCTGCGGACCTAGCGGACCTGCGGTTGGGCGCTCGACCGCTTTGGGATCACTGTGCCTTACTGTAAATGGCAGTGAGCTGAGGCGGATGGGTTCATACACAAGGCGTTCCCTCTCATTCAGCGCTGAAAGTGCTGAGCGTCATCTCCGATACAAATGCAGGGATGCAAGGTGTTCTCTCCGACAAGACAGAATCACAATCATATTGTACAATTTCAGGACCAGTTCTATCGAAGACTCCAACGACCAACAACGACGAATGTGGCATCCGCATAGGTGAAGCCTACGCAAGCCCCCATCATCCACTACCCTGGCGCAGCAATACTACAGTAGTCACGGTACCCTCTTCCTTCCGCCCAAGACTGTACGCACCGAAGACAAATTAGACAATGGCAATACGCCACTGATGGAATTGGAGGATATAGGGGCTCCCGCGGTTGTGCATCAGCTGCCAGTGCACCGATCGTGCCTCTGAAGGGGCACAATGACTTGAACGTGCTAGAGCCATGCGCTGCGCTCACACAGACTCGAACTTCTTTTTTTTCGAACGCCTCTCAGGTACATCGTCACGTGTTACGCGTTACGTGTCACGCCAGTTTCACCCACTGACGCGCGTTGTCATTCTCTCATCAGCACGATCTCTCTCTCCCTCTATGAGCTCTAGATAACCGACTCATGTATTTAAGCACGCGAGGGTGGATTCTCACAATCTAGCTCAGTTTTCCCCAGTTCTAAGTTACTCTCGTCTGCTCTGATCGCGTGCCTTTTGTTTCCCCTCAGTCCGACCCAAACGACGCTGCGCCCACCGAGCCACCGGGAGGGAATTCGAACACAGCCGGCGTGTTGCGCGTGCCGTGTCCCGATCAGATGGACGCGCAAACCCCGCAGTCGTGATAATGAATCACGATTATCATGCTTCCAGGTGGCAGTGTTGAGATAGTACGTTATCCTCTATCATCCAACGCCCCCCACGTCCAGACCAGCTCAGCCTTAGGGAAGGACTTGATGTGACAAATACATCATCTCAAAGGTACGAGTAACTCGGGCGTCAAGTTGAACTAGGTTTCACCGGCACTTTCTCTCGCCGTCCCCTTAATCAGTACTAGTGATTTGCGGCCTGAAAACATATTTCGACGAGACACAAGTCCATACAACTATCAGGCACTACGAGATGATCCAATTCGTTCTCAGCAATAAGACCTTCGTTCAACTGAGACGAGAACTATTCCTTCACCCATTCACCTCTCCCTTGTTCAGTTTTAACCGTGGTCGGAGTGCCTATGTGCCAGAGTTAACTGAATGATCGACAGGTAATAATCATAAGTGGTATCGGACTCACCAACAAACTACAAAAAGTAAACAGCCAATTTGTTAGCTGATTGTGATGAAAAGCGAAAAGGTGTGTAACTCACAACGACAACGGCTCTTCCTGTCTTGATCGTGATATTGGGAACTCTTTTGACCATAGTCATGAGGTATGTGCCCTTGCCACGATCCGAGCCAATCCTCTGAGAGGCCCCCAATATAGTCTTGACTGTTTTCTGTTAGTGAGGCATGTTTCGCGTAAGAAAACACCCTACTCACCGGCCCTAGCCTTGGAGACAACAAACTTCTCTTTCTTGTCAGGTATTTCAACCTCAATCAAACCCTTTTGTGGTTGGGACAACTTCGCATTAGTCTGGCGCGGACCCAAGGAATCAACTTCATCTTCTTCGTCATCAAGGTTGAGTTCATCCTTGACGAGTTCGAAGTATTCCTCGATGAAGTCGTCGTTCAACTCATCGGGTTGGCCCCTCTCCTCGTAGAGCTTTTCGAGGATAGCGGAAGTCTGGGCGTGAATGGCAGAAAGGTCGGAAGACATATTTGTTGGGATGGGAGACGGTATAGTAACGATTCGTGCCTTTAAATACTCCTCAGGCTGGCCAGACCATGATTCGGAAACAAATGATAATAACGTACGTCACAAGATGGCTGAGCGCATCTCAATCTCAAGTCATAATCATAATGCCGTTACAACAACAGAAACCCCTTCTTACCCGGGCCCGCAGTGTTACCGCAATCCAGAAGCCTGTGACTGGTAGAAATGCTTCCAGGGCTCAGAATGTAGCCGAAATGGGCGCAGACCGGCCGCGATTGTACGCATCAGCAGAGTCAGAGTAAAGTCCGCCGGCCATACTTATTCGATCCGTGTAGAGGGAGGGGACAGTGTACTTGATTCATAGAAGGAGCGCAGATTCGTTGCCGTTGTGTGCTTCTTTGCAGCCTCAAGGTACTCACTCCAGAGCGAAGTCTGGGAGTCAAAGTCGGAATGTTGCAAGCACCTGTGAACCAACCCAGAACGTGGTAATCGATGCAGCTCGCAATAATGAGGTGATCCAAGTTTCCCTTCATCTTCATGAGGACAATTCCATTTATCTGTGACTCAACATCATGTAACATTAATTGCTGCAGGTGGAGCATGCGGAAGTTACTGTCCTTTACGAATGGACGACCCTACGGTATCATGCGGCGTTAATCCCGCATGTTTGCATTTGAGAGGAAGTAATTCCATCATGCAAATGAATAGAATTGGCCCCTGGATTGATGGGCACAAGATATTGGCATACCACAAGACCGTGTCACAGGCCAGGTTGATTCAATTGGTGACTGAATTGAAGCCGAGGAACGGACGATCCCTCCCCCTATACATGAACCTGGCACGCATTTGCTCCGTGACTAAAGAGCACTACAATCTGCGCTTTGCCCGTGTTACGAAGAACTTGTTGTAATTTGACATGTTATTCTAAGTGCGACACTTCGGAGGTCTAGTTAGTCATGTAGTAGGTACTTACTGTAAAGGGAGCTCTACAAGCGCCCCTCCTGATGTAATGAGCCGCACCCCTACACCCATTACATCCATTTTCCTCCATCAATCACTTCAAGGAGGTTCCATCACGCGTCTAAGCTCCTCTTGAGTTCCATCAGAACCTGAGAAGCACCGGTCATTGCACCACAATCACGACGCATCAAGTGAATTCCGAGCAGGAGCCTGACAAAGATTGATAAATCTTTGGTTCGGGTGCTATTTTTCTCTCTCAAAGTTGCGTCATTCATGAGTCACTTGACGGGGCAGGACGCCGCCCAACGACTTCAATGTATACAGTTGATGCCTAAGCCTTACAGTAGTCGTAAAAGAACCTTAGCAAAGACCAAAAAACATGAGGTTCGAACTCTATAGATCACTGTCACTCACTGTCATTAAGCCCTATTTAGTACCTTGCGGGTTTAGATCGGGTTGGTTAGATCAAATAACCTATCAATTAGCTGTGTACAACACCATATGTGGTTGTTACAAGCCATTCAAAGTTCTTCACGGTTATCTAGTGATCAGTTGCGGACTTGCAGAAGGAAAAGCATTTTCAAATTGTTCGAGAATGCGCTGGTAGTGTCGTAGCGTGAGCGCTGAGAATAGAGTGAAAGCGGGCATGGAAGGGTACCCATGAAAGCGGGCAGGGAAGGGGAACCATGGAAAAGGACCCATGGAGCCGAAAAGTCCCCGTGACGCCCGAAAGAGCTCCGGCGTTTTGTGGGAGCCGCCCGGGCCGCAGGTTGCATCCTTGCACCGCTCTGCAGGGTCATGGGGACACTTCTGTCAGCCTTACGATACGCATACCCGTGCTGGTACGTTATCCTACAGGAACTCCTACAGGAACTCAGAAGGACGGCTGTCTCGGAGTGGCGGTGGTCCCCTGACGAGAGATTTCGCAGGCTCTAAATTTGAACCACGCATCATTCCGCCTCCTTCAGTTACCCACCTCTGCGCGGCGTGGCCCATTGGTCCTTGTCTTAGGAGATGTGCGGCAGGTGAGCGCATCATACAGGCTCGACAGCTCTAGTTCCAGGCGCCTCGCACATGTGTCTGGTACTATGTCATGCGTCCAGTCCGTCGCAAATGTGATCACCCTCCCAACAACGGTTCAAGTTCAGCCACAAAAAGAAGGCGCCTTAACATCCCATGGCGAGCTATTATATAGGGTGATGTGCGAGCTGATTTACATGAATCGCGATGTCTGAATTCACTGCCCGGTATGTATGTACAATCGCTCCTACACTACTCAATGAATGTGTAGGGCGACCAGAAGGCCGGGTGCGAAGGCGGCTTACACTAGCGTCAACTGCTGTCGGCGATGCCAGCAAACACCCTGGGGACAGTAACTGTAGGACCAGCGGAGGCAATATCAGTCATCGGATAGGGATGTAACGGTGGCGGAGGCGCTACTGTAAAGGTGGTGCGCAGTAGGTGCTCATTGGCATGCATCGCGCTCTCCCGCGCTAGCCTCAATGTCTTACCGAAAGGATCGTTCCATCAGATTGTCTGGAATTGGTGGCGTAAACCATTCATTTCACAAATGATAACCCACTCTTCGCCGGGTTTTTCTGTTCTCCAAGAAATCCGCGGTCACGGATAATCCTCGGTGTGATGAACGGGATGAAGCGCGCGACAAACTTGAACCACCCAGGCGCCTATCACATATAGCCTTCTAAGCAGCTACGTCAACTCTCCTTTGTCACGCTACAGTATCGCGGAAATTTCAAGTTTATAACCGTAGCAAGTCCTCCAGCAAGGAGAGATACACGATTCAAAATGATATTGGACGTTTCAGAACCAACTCGCGATCGCGATCGCACTCGCGTCTGCCCGATTCGCGACTTCCAGCACTCCCACCTCCGCCTCTTCCTCTGCATCGTGCTTTACTCCGAATACTCCTCTGCCAAGACGTTCTTCTTACTAACGCACCCCGCACACGCACCCCATCCCCATCCCCATCCACGAAGGACACGGCTGGCACAAGCGCCGAGAATTGTCACCTTATTTTCGTCGCGGTGTCTCTCCGCCTTGAACGCGTGGCATTTCTTCGCCATCGTCATTGTATCCTGGCGTGTCCACTCTGTAAGAGGACAACGTGGCTGTGCTGACAGGCCACTCAAAGGCGTCACATGTCATACAGTACGTCACGCATGGTTCCATTCTAAACAGTGACAGGTCATGTATATAACTTAAGTTAATCGCGTGATGCGCCACCTGCAGTCCAGTTCCCCTTTGGCGACTCATATTTTCCCCTCTTCACTAGCTTCACTCTTCGACCTGAGGCCTGAGGGCTCAGGGCGCCAAACTGAGCTAGTCGCCAAGTGGAAGTGTCGTGCAGTCATGGGCGCCTCACCCTCTAGTCGACCACTTTCTTTATTCCCTTATCTCTGTCCGCACGGATTCCCAAGCGCGCCCCTCACTGACGCGCTTCAACTCAACCGTCCTATCTCCTCCCACCAAGTCAGAGAAGATTCGCCATCGTTTGGACCGCTTGACCCGCCATGGAGATGTGTGAGTCTGACGTCAAAGGAACCCACTAGTTCGTACCTGCAGCCACTGCTGTACTCCTCCCACCGCAACCGTCGCAGCTGTGGGTGACTCTTACGAAGCAGGAGGAGCACATCGTTCGAGCCGATGCAGGAGGACGATGACGATAAGATAGATGAACTGGCTGGAAATGAGGGTAAACCATGGCATCCGTCCACTTCTCCCTGATCGCATGCTCGTCATACTCCCCCATCAGTTACGGGGACAAGTGTCGCTGACTTTTTGCGCGCAAGTTCAACGGCTGTAACGATTCTGGATGTTGGGGAGCGCCTTCTAGAGCTAACGCGCTAACGACTTGTCTTTGTCCGTGTGCTACCTCTCGTCTCTCTCTCCTTGTTCTTTAACTTTGTCTCCCCTTGTCATCTTTACCCTGGTAACTTAGTATAAATTACTGTATTAACTGCCGGGGCATTCTCTCGCGTATGCCCATATATGCTGCCTTCAAGTTTCCTTCGTTCTGCTGCACGCACGAGAACTTTTAAAGGGAAAAAAATCAAACAAAGTAAAAAAAAAAACACGAAGATTGACACGTATGTCTCCATATCGTCGTCCACCAGCACGGTATTACACAATGCAAGCTTTATATTGTCTGTCTGGTACGACAATACGACTATCGTAGGACTTCCCAATTGGGTAAAGGTATACCCAAAGGTACTTTGTTTGGTGAAGCGGCCCAGACCCGGGCCGTCGCTCGCCGCTCGAGTGGCATGTGAGCGCGTCACGCCGCTCCGAGTCAACCGACTTCACTTCACATCAAGTTTCGCTCACTGGCAACAAGATGAAGAAATCCAGCCTCCACAGCGGCCACCATCGCTTCCTCCACCTTCTCTATCAGAGGCAAGGTCAGAGGTGTTCACGTACGCCTTGTGTGCTCGCCAGCCTTCGAGGCGCCGAGAGTTATTGCCGTAACAGAGGTCTGTCTCGTAGACAACAACCTTCACTGCGTTTTTGACCTCGTGACGTTTGTATCACGTCTACGCATGCAACCATACACGTCGCTTGGAACTGTGATGGGAAGAAACTAGCCACAGTGGGAATTGACAGAATGATGGGGTGGGTGTCTCAGCCAGGGGTGTTCTGCCAGAAAAGAACGTGCGTGTTATTTATGGTCTACCCATTTGTTTCGAGGCTGATACTTCAACAAACTAGATGGAGACGAGATCCGCATCCTTGTTCTCTGGCTTGCTTAGTGTGCGTTCCACTCACTGGCAACCAACTCGTCTCCGAGGAGAAGCAGTGATTCCTTCAAGTTTGGAAATCTTTGGTGCGTTGTTCGTTGCTGTCCTTGTTCTCCATCATCTGTATTCCCTGCCCAGGTTTCCGACCACCTTCTGTCTCGCACAGCTACGCAAGCTCTGTACTCAGGCTCCAAGCACTCTACTAGTATTTTTGCTCCCTCCCGCGACTTTGTCATTCAATCCACGGATATCTCCGCACGGACCGCACCACCTCTACCCGCCGCCGCGTGGCGATAGGCACCAACTACGTTGCCAACCACGCAGAGGCAATTATCGAAGGATTGGGATCTTCTTATCTGGGCAGGCAGAACACATACCCCTCGCGCCGCCTCACGCCCCCGATTATGCGCCATTTGTCTCTCAAGTTCTCTACACCACACGATCACATCCGGTCGTCGCTTTTCTTTATGCTCACATGCTCGTGTATTCACCTTTTCATATTGATGCAATCTAATCTTCTGATTGTTCATTGTCTGCGTGCTTGTCGTATCCTAATCGTCGTCCACCTCAAGTCCTCAGCGCCTCAGCCGTCGACTCGGAGTCCTCAACTTGTTCTCACGCCACCCTTCCTTGCTCCCACACCACTTCGTTTGCTACGCTGTAACATCGCTGATGGCCTCAGTGGCCAAGCGACGAGAAACAAATGTTCATTTTATAAGATGCCCACCCGAGCCGCCGAGCTGCCGAGCGCATCGCTTCGGTTGAGCACGGACCTTCTTTACCGTATTCTCCAGATCTTATATTCTATGTCTTTCCCCCACTCAAAACCGTGACACAACCGCGCTATATCGCCATAATTCGCACACTCCCCAGTCCATTTTTTAGTCTAGCCAACGTCGTCAACATTATCCTCACGTGAACTCGGGCTTGGATCACTAGGCTCATGCACGATGCCGCTACCGTCGTCCATACAGTTGTGGATGATTTATCATCCGTTCGGGAGGGAATTTGAACAGAGCCAACGTGTCCCGATCAGATGGAGGCTCAAATCCAGCTATTGAGGGTAGTCGTAATAATGAATCATGATTATCATGCTTCCAGGTGCCAATGTCCAGGTAGTACGCTATCCTCTGTCGTCCAACACACCCAACGCCCAGATCGGCCCAGCCTTAAGGAAGGACTTGATGTGACAAATACATGATCTCAGAAGTACGATCAACTCAGGCGTCAAGTTGAACTGGGTTTCACCGGTACTTTCTCTCACCGTTGCCTTAATCGGTACTGTGATTTGCGGCCTGAAAAGATACTTCGACAAGATACAAGTCCATACAACTATCAAGCATTACGAGATGCCTCAATTCGTTCGACAGCAATAAGACCTTCCTCGTTCAATAACTTCAATTGAGACGAGAACTAAGCCTACTTCCATACTCCTTTCCCGTGTTCAGTTTGAACCTTGTTCGGAATACCTATGCACCAGAGTTAATTGAATGATCGACAGTAATAATAAGTGGTGTCGGACTCACCAATAAACTACAAAAAGGAAACAGCCAATTTGTTAGTTGATCGTGATGAGAAGCGAAAAGGTGTGTAGCTCACAATGACAACGGCCCTGCCCGATTTGATCGTGATATTGGGAACTTTCTTCTTGACTAGGGTCATGATGTAATTGCCCTTGCCACGGGAGTTCCCAACCCTCTGAGAGGCCCCCAATAGAGTTTTGACTGTTTTCTGTTAGTGAGGCAGGTCTCACGTAAGAAAACACGCCTACTCACCAGCCCTAGTAGTGGAGACAACAAACTTCTCTTTCTTGTCAGGAATGGAAACCTCAATCAAGCCCTTTTGTGGTTGGGACAACTTCGCCTCAGCCCTGCGCGGACCGAAGGCTTCCTCTTCATCTTCTTCGTCATCAAGGTCGAGATCATCCTTGACGAGCTCGAAGAATTCCTCGATGAAGTCATCGTTCAACTCATCGGGTTGACCCCTCTCCTCGTAGAGCTTTTCGAGGATAGCGGAAGTCTGGGTGTGAATATCAGAAAGATCGTTGGACATATTTGTTGGGATGGGAGATGATATACAGTAGTAACGATTTCGCGCCTTTAAATACTCCTCAGGCTTGCCAGTCACAGACTGTGATTCGGAAATAACCTAGTCACAAGCATCGCACGTTCAAAATTCGAGGATCCAATGATGTTAGAAGCCGTGCCCGCCTGACATTGGTTATCCCGGAAGATTTAATTGATCAAGGTCCAAGAAAGTACATACGCAGAGTGCTTTAATATCCATTTATGTCCGCCTTGGGTACAGAACTCTACGTAGAAGATTACATGTATACGCGCGGAGTGCTATAGCCAGACTATGATTCGGAAACAAAAGATAATATTCACATTACAAGCGCGCATCGTGATATCTCTGTCGCATTAGCTTGCATTTAAGCTATTCAGTAATGCCGTTACAAACATTCCTCGAAGACAGAAACCACTTAACCGCATTTGTTACTGCGATTCAGACCCCTGTTACTAGTTGAAATGCTTCAAGGACTCGGAATGAAGCGGAAATGGGCGCAGATCAGTTGCGGTTGTGGGGTATCTGCAGAGTCAGAGTAGAGTACACCGTTCACACTTATTCAATCCGTGTGGAAGGGAGGGGACAGTGTACGGGATTCATAGAAGGAGCGCAGATTCACTGCCACTGTGTACTTCTCTGCAGCTTTGAAGTGCTCCAGAGTGAAGTCTGGGAGTCAAGTCTTTACGGGTGGACGCCCACCATGTGGCGTTTCGCTCGTATGTCTGCATATGCGGGGAAGCAATTCCAATGCAAATAGGTGGAATAAGCCCCTGGAATGATAGGCACAAGACATTGGCAGACCACAGCCACCACAAGACTGCGTAGATTGGTGCCTGAAGCCTAGGAAAGTGACGATATCGCACTACAATCACGACGGATCAAGTGAATTCCGAGAAGGAGCCTGACAAAAATTGATAAATCTTTGGTTCGGGTGCTACGGTATTCTCTCCCAAATTGCGTCAATCAAGAGTCACTTGATGGAGAAGGGCGCCAGGTACCCAATGAATTCAATACATAGGTGCGCAAGCCCTAGTCGTGAGAGAACTTTGACAAAGACCAAAAATCTGATGTTCGAAAACTGTCACCATGTTATTACAGTATCTATTAAGGCACTATTCGGCACCTCGCGGATTTAGGTCGGGTTAGGTCAAAGTCGGTTTTATGGCTCTAGTCGGCACCTCAGTTTAGGTTGGGTTGAGGTCATATAATAGCTACCAGTACTCAGTACAATGGTCATTACAAGCCTCCTGGACAAACAAGGAAGGATGCAGAGGGTAGTGTGAGCGCTGAGAGGAGTTGAGCTGGCAGAGGCAACTCCATGGAGCCGGAGCCGAATAGTCCCTGGTAGCCCGAAAGAGGGAGGCGCGTGGCCGGGGATACCCGTCGGAGCCGCTGCACGTCGCAGGAAGCAAAACCCCGCTTGTCCCTCACACCATCAGCCCTCCCTGCACTGTACTCGTTCTTCCCCACGGGGGACATGTTCGGTCTTACGATAAGGGCCCGTTCGGTAGCTCCGGTTTCAAAACCGGCCCTGCTAAGTTGGATCCAAATTTGGCAGAACCGGCGTTTTCGAAACTCGACCGTGCGATTTTGACGCCGGGCACCGGTTTTGAAACTGGAGTTGCTGACCGAACAGACCCTCTTACCCGTGCTGGTAAGTGTTAGGTTATCCTACAGTACAGTACAGGGACTCAAGAGGACGGCGGTCTCGGGGTAGCGGTAGCCACCTGACGAGAGCTTTCGCAGGTCACGGGCTCGAGAGTCGAAAACCGCACGCCCATTCCGCCACCATTCCGCCCTCTCTGCGCGGCTCACAAGGCGTAGTCTACTGGCCCTTATGGGCCTTATCTTTGGAGATGGGCGACAAGTGTCAATTATGAGCGCGTTAGGCGGGCTCGACAGCCCGAGTTCCTGGCATCCTCCCACATGTGTCCGGTACTATGCGTCCCTTTGACCTATTCCGTTGCAGATGCGATCACCCAACAACGGTTTAGCCACAAAAGAAGGCGCACTAACATCCCATGGCGAGCTATCGTATAGTAGGGTGATATGCGACGTGATTTACCTGACTCGTGATGTCTGATTCCGCTGCCTGGTACGTAAGTACAATTACTCTTAAACTACTACTACTCATAGATGTATGGGGCGACCAGAAGGCCGGATGCGAAGGCGGCTTACACTAGCGTCAACTGCTTTCGGCGATGCTAACAAACTCTCTAGAGACAGTAGCTGTGGAACCAGGGAGGCAATATTACTCTCATGGGCGGGAATGTGGTGGTGGCGGAGGTACTAGAGGTGCGCCGTAGCATTTCATCGGGCTCATGCGCAAACTCTCCCCGGCGCGCTACTATCCGCAAAGTCTAACCGAAAGGATCGTTCCATCAGATTGTCTGGCATTGACGGCGTAAACAATTCATTTTACCTACTCTTCGCCGGGATTTTCTGTTCTCCCAAGAAATTCGAAGTCACGGGTGATTCTCAACGTGATGAACGAAGATTATAATAAGCGCGCGACAATTTGAACTATACAGGCGCCTATCACATTTACCCGTTTTAAGCTACATCGAATCTCCTTTGTCCCGCTATCGCAGAAATTTAACCATAGCAAGTCCACTAGAGATATAAGGTATTATTAGATGTTTTAGAACCAACTCGCTGCCGCTCGCATCTGCCCGATTCGCGGCCTCCAGCACTTCCACCTCCGCCTCTGCCTCCATCGCGTTTTACCCCGAATACTCCCTAGCTAAGGCGAACCTAGTGCCCGGACGTGTAACTCTCAACGTCCTAACGCACCTGCACACAGGTATATAAACTTCAGTCAAATCGTTTTGTTGTTGGGACAACTTCGCATCAGTCTTGTGCGGACCCAAGGGAGCAACTTCAGCTTCTTCGTCATCATCAAGGTTGAGAGATCATCGATCATCGATCATCCTTGACATCGTTGATGAGCTTGAAGTATTCCTTGATGAAGTCCTCGTTCAACTCATCGGGTTGACCCCCTCATCGTAGAGCTTTTCGAGAATAGCGGAAGTCTGGGCGTGAACAGCAGAAAGGTCGTTGGACATATTTGTTGGGATGGGAGATGTTATAACTTGGTAATGATTCGCGCCTTTACAGTAAATGTTTCTCAGTCTGATTCGGAAAGAAACGGAAAGAAAAGATACTGTAATAAACTAGTTCATTGCGAGCCCCTACAAACAGCACAACATGTCATCGCGGCATGTCCACTACACACCGAAGCACGGAGACAATTTCTCCTGCCAGTCTCGAATGCCTCTCTCAATCTCAGCCGAAGATCGACACATATGCCTCCGTATCGTTGTCTCCATATATCGTCGCCCGCCATACGACTTCGGGGATTTCCGAATTGGCTTTCGGTGAGGCCCAGACCCGGGCCGTCGTTCGCCGCTCGAGGTGACGGACTCGTCAAGCTTCAAGCTTCAAGTTTCGCTCACTGGCAACATGGGAACGACAGTGAAGAAATCCAGCCTCCACAGCGGCCACCATCGCTTCATCCACACACAACCTTCTCTGTCAGACGTGCTCACGTACGTCTTGTGTGCTCGCCAGCCTTCGAGGCGTCGGTAGTTATAGCCGTGACAGGGGTGTGTCTCGTAGACAACAACCTTCTCTGCTTTTTTGACCTCGTGACGTTCGTATCACGTCTACTCATACAACCATACACGTCGCTTGGAGCTGCTATGGGAAGAAACTAGCCACAGTGGGAATTGACAGAATGATGGGATGGGTGTTTCGGCCAGAAAAGTGTGTGTATTTTATGGCATACCTATTTGTTTCGAGGCTAGGCTGATGCTTCAACAAAGTAGATGGAGACGAGATCCGCATCCTTGTTATCTGGCGTGCATAGTGTGCGTTCCACTCAATTCACTCGCCGACGAGAAGCAGTGATTCCTTCAAGTTTGAAATACTTGGTGCGTTGTTCGTTGCTGCCCTCGTTCTCCATCATCCGTATTCCCTGCCCGCGTTTCTAACCGCCTTTTGTCCGGCACAGTTACGCCAACTCTGTACTCAGGCTCCAAGCACTCTATTTCTACTCCCCCTTCCGCGACCTTGTCATTCAATCCACGGACATCACCGCACCACCTCTACCCGCCGCCGTATCCCGACAGGCACCAACTACACCAACTACGTTGCCAACCACGCAGAGGCAATGATCGAAGGATTGGTATCATCGATCAGTTTCCTTTTGCTTTCGAATACCACTGGCACGTCGTTTCATGATATGACTGATTCATTTGTTGTTATCTTATCTGGGCAGGCAGAACACATAGGCGCCGCCCCACTCACACATGGCTCGCGCACTTGTCGCACGCTCGCCAGCCTCGCGCCCCCGGCAGTCACTATGGGAACGCCATTTGTTCTTTACTACGCCGCATGATCACGTCCGGTCGTCGCATTTCTCGATGCACATATGCTCCTGTATTCACTTTCTCATATCGATGAACACCATTTTGTTTTCACATGTCCCAATCGTCGTCCACCTCAAGTCCTGTGGCTGTCAATCACCATGTGTTGAAGTCCCTCAGCTTGTTCCCACGCCACTTCGTTTGCTTTGCGCCCGCGCCGCGCTGTGGTAATTGGTGCTGCAATGTCACTCGTTCTACAGGGCGACCGTCGCTGTGTCCAAGCAAATGTTCATCTTATGGTCACTGTAAGGAGCCCATTGGACCCCACCCAAGTCACCGAGCTACACCGTGCGCATCGCTTTCCGGTCGAGCACTGACCTTCTTTATTCCGTCTCTAGATCTTATATTCTCTGTCCTTCCCGGGCTCACAAGCGCGACACAGCCGCGCTACATCACCATAATCGCACACTTCTCAGTCCAATTTTAGTCTAGCCAACGTCGTCGTCAACATCATCCTGACGTAGACTCGAGCCTGGCTCACTAGGCTCATGTACGATGCCGCTACCGTCGCGGACGATTTGTCATCTGTCCGGGAGGAGAATTCGAGGAGGCACAGATCCTGCCATTGAGGGTAGTCGTGATAATGAATCAGTCATGCTCCAGGTGCCAGTTTAGGCCATTCAGGTAGTACGCTATCCTCTATCGTCCAACGCGCCCCACATCCACACCGGCCAAGCCTTAGGGAAGGACTTGATGTGACAAATACATGGTCCCAAGTACGAGCAACTTAGGCGTCAAGTTGAACTAGATTTCACCGGCACTTTCTCACCGTCCCCTTAATCGGTACTAGTGATATGCGACCTGAAAAGGATATTTCGACGAGACACAAGTTCATACAACCATCAGGCACTACGAGACGATTCAATTCGTTCTCAACAATAAGACCTTCGTTCACTTCCACACTCCTTTCCCATTTTCAGTTAGAACCGTCGTGGTCGGAGCGCCTATGCGTCAGAGTTAATTAAATAATCGACAGTAATAATCACAAGTGGTATTGGACTCACCAATAAACTACAAAAAGGAAACCGCCAATTTGTTAGCTGATTGTGATGAAAAGGGAAAAGGTGTGTAACTCACAATGACGATGGCCTTGCCCGATTTGATCGTGATATTGGGAACTTTCTTGACCATGGTCATGATGTATGTGCCCTTGCCACGATCCTTGCCAATCCTCTGAGAGGACCCCAATATGGTTTTGACTGTTTTCTGTTAGTGAGGCAGGTCTCGCGTAAGAAAACACCTTACTCACCGGCCTTAGCATTGGAGACAACAAACTTCTCTTTCTTGTCAGGTATATCAACCTCAATCAAACCCTTTTGTTTTTGGGACAACTTCGCCTCACTCATGCGCGGACCCAAGGGAGCAACCTCATCTTCTTCGTCATCAAGGTCGAGATCATCCCTGACGAGCTCGAAGAATTCCTCGATGAAGTCCTCGTTCAACTCATCGGGTTGACCCCTCTCCTCGTAGAGCTTCTCGAGGATAGCGGATGTCTGGGTGTGAATAGCAGAAAGGTCGGAGGACATATTTGTTGGGATGGGAGATGATATACAGCCGTAACGATTCGCGCCTTTAAATATTCCTCAGGCTGGCCAGTCACAGACTATAATTCGGAGACAAAAAAAAGATGATAACCTGGTCACAAGCATCGCACGTTCGAAATTCGAAGGTCGAATATTGTAAGGTTACAGTAAAAAGTCGTGTCCGCCCTGACGTCGGTAATCTCGAGACATTCAATTACAGTAATCAAGGTCCAGGAAAGTACAGATTCGGAAAACAAATTACGTTACAAGTGTACATCGTGTCACATTAACTTGCATTCAAGTTATACAGTAATGTCGTTACGAACATTCCTCAACGACAGAAACCCCTTCTTATTAACCGCATTTGTTACCGCAATTCAGACCCCTGTAACTGGTGGAAATTTTTCAGGACTCGGAATGTAGGCGGAAATGGGGCAAATCGATTGCGATTGTGCGCATCTGCAGCATCAGCGTAGAGTCCACCGGATGTATTCGATCCGTGTGGAAGGGAGGGGACAGTGTACGGGATTCATTGAAGAAAGAGCGCAGATCTATTGCCATTGTGTGCTTCTCTGCAGCCTCAAGGTACTCCAGAGCGAAGTCTGGTAGTCAAGTTACAGGATGGACGCTCCAATCATCTCGTATGTCTGCATGTGCGGGGAAGCAATTTCAATGTAATTAAATGGAATAGGCCCCTGGAATGATAGGCACAAGGTATTGGCATACCACAGCCTCCACGAGACCGCGTAGATTGGTGACTGACGCCGAGGAAGGGATGATTTCCTCCCCTACGCATGATCCTGGCACGCATTCGCTCGGTGACCAAAGAGCGTTACAATCCGTGCTTTGCCTGTGTTATGAAGAACCCAAGAAGAATGCGACATCCGCACCACAATCACGTCGAATCAAGTGTATTCCCCAGGAGCCTGACAAAGATTAATAAATCTTTGGTTCGGGCGCTACGGTATTCTCTCTCAGATGGCGTCAATCAAGAGTCACTTGACGGGGAAGGGCGCCAGGTACCCGATGGCTTCAATACAGGGGATAGATGCACAAGCCCTATAGTAGTAGTCGTGAAAGAACCTCGCCAAAGAACAAGAAATCTGATGTTCGAACTTTATCGATAACTGTTACTGTTATCTATTTAGGCCCTATTCGGCACCTTGTGGGTTTAGGGTCAGGTTTAGGTCAGGTTAACCTTTCAATAGAGCTGTCAGTACTGTACAATGGTTGTTACAAGCCCTTCAACTTTCTTCATGGTTATCTAACTATCAGTTGTGGACTTGAAGGAAAAACATTTGGCTCGAGGTTGTCCTGACTGGACAAACAAGGAAGGATACAATGGTGGTGTATCGTGAGCGCTGAGATCGCTGAGATCTGAGAGCTGAGTGAGAGTTTATGGTAAGCGGATCCCACGGAGCTGAAAAGAACCCACCCCTTACGCGGCCTTAACGGCCGTTCGGTAGCTCCGGTTTCAAAGACGGCCTGCATCCAAATTTGGCAAAACCGATTTTGGCGGCCAGTGGGCACCAGTTTTGAAACCGGAACTACCGACCGAACAGACCTTAGAATACACGTGCTGTGTTGGAACCCAGGAGGAGGACGGGGGTCTCGGGGTAGCGGTAGCTCCCTGACGAGATCTTTCGCAGGTCGCAGGCTCGAGAGTCGAAAACCGCACGCCCATTCCGCCTCCATTCCGCCATCTCTGCGCGGTTCACAACTCAGAGTCACGAGCGCGTAGCCCACTGGCCCTTATTTTCGGAGACGGGCGACAGGTGCCAGTGTGAGTGCGCGTTACGCAGGCTCGACAGCCCAAGTTCCTGACCCCTCGCCCCTCGCACGTGTCTCTGGTACTATGCGTCCTTTGACCTACGATCACCCAACAACAGTCCAGCTACAAAAGAAGGCGCACCAACATCCATGGCGAGCTATCACATACTGTAGTATAGGCCGACCAGAAGGCCGGATGCGAAGGGTGGCGGAGGTACTACTGTAGAGGTGCGCGGTCGCATTTCATCGCGCTCATGCGCAAACTCTCCCCGGCGCGCTATCTGCAAAGTCTAACCGAAAGGATCGTTCCATCAGATTGCCTTGCATTGACGGCGTAAGCAATTCATTTCGTAAATGATTGCTTACTCTTCGCCGGGGATTTCTGTTCTCCGAGGTGACGGGTGATTCTCAGCGCGATGAACGAGATAATATGCGCGCGACAATTTGAACCACACAGGCGCCTATCACATTTACCCTTTTTAAGCCACCTCAACTCTCCTTTGTCCCGCTACTGCAGAAATTTTAAGTTTATAACCATAGCAAGTCCTCTAGAGTCTAGAGAAGGCAAGGAGAGGTAAAGTGATTCAAAATTATAGTATATTTATTAACTACTAAAGACGATGCAAGAATGAGAACAGCTCTGAATATTAATTTAGACGTTTCAGAACCAACTCGCTGCCGCTCGCATCTGCCCAATTCGCGGCCTCCAGCACTCCCACCTCCACCTCCGCCTACATCACATTTACTCTGAATACTTCCCAGCCAAGGCGACCCTAGTGCCCGGACGCGTAACTCTCAACGTCCTAAGGCACCCGCACACAGGTCATTGTCAGGTAAATAAACTTCAGTCAAACCGTTTTGTTGTTGCGACAACTTCGCATCAGTCTTGTGCGGACCCAAGGGAGTAACTTTAGCTTCTTCGTCCAAGGTTGAGATCATCCTTGACGTCGTTGATGAGCTTGAAGTATTCCTGGATGAAGGCACCGTTCAACTCATCGGGTTGACCCCCCTCGTCGTAAATCTTTTCGAGAATAGCGGAAGTCTGGGTGTGAATAGCAGCGTTGGACATATTTGTTGGGATGGGAGATGTTATAGCAATGATTCGTGCCTTTACGGTAAATGTTCCTCAGTCTGATTCGGAAAGAAACGGAAAGAAAAGATAATAAACGTACGTCACAAGCATACCGGCTGAGTGCATCGTGTCATCTCGGTCGCGCTGCGTTGCTTTATCGATATCACAAACGGTCATGAGCTAATGACAGTATGCCAAAGACGATGTGGCGTAATTGGGGATGAATAATGGATGATTGATGAGCGCTGCAGCTGAGCGGTTGAGCGGTAGACCGTGGGATCACAGTAACTTACTGTAGATGAGCCTGAGCGAAGCAGGAATGGAGTCTTGCACAAGGCTTTTCCTCTCAGCCAGCGCCGAAAGTGGTGAGCGTACGTCTCCGAGTCAAATGCAGAGATGCAAGATGATGCCTCCGACAAGACATAATCGCAATCAATGCCAATCATATTGTACAATTTCAGGCCATTTCAGGGCCAGTCCGAGTCACGGTTTTCATCGAAAACGACAACAATGACATGATGACAATTCAGACTCGGCTATTTTGCGAGATTTGATTGGTTAGGATTTCTATGGAAAGTGTGAAAATCACAAGGGCGCCATCATCCACCGCCACTGGCATCCTGGCGTAGCAGAACTACTGTAGTAGTGACGGCAACCCCTTCCAAGACTGTATGCACCGAAGACAATGGCGACACTGTTGGAAATATGAGACTGAGACCGATCACGCTCGACAATAGCTCACTTGCTTACGATCATATTCACATGTTACAGATTATTGTATTAGTTGCTCACATGTTCAGCCCCTTCTGGGGCTTATAAGACAACTACTACACACTGGAATAGATTATCGGAGTTCACACCGTTCACCCATCACAAGCCTCTTCTTCTGTCCGTCCACGCGTTGCCTCCCTTCACCGCTTACTTCATCACTCTCGCGCTAGCTGCGTCCTCCTCGCCCTTTTCATTTCAGCAGGTTATGGGCCCTGCTCGTAATCTCTGAGTGGCCGGTACCCTTGAAGCAACACTAGTCACTCACCACGCGAAGAAGCGAAGACATGAAGGTACCAAAGGCACATCAGACTTGGAGGAAGGAGGAGAGGATAGTCAGGAGTCTCGTCGCTGAGGAGATCATCCCCGAACAGTTCAGGAGACGAGCAGCAGGCGATCCCAAGGACGGGACTCACGATGATCCCTTCGGCGCCAACACTCGGAAGGAGAAGCACGATTTGGAGTACCACAACTGCCACGAGTGCGACCATGCCCGAATCAAGGAGTGTTGGGCCAGGGCCGAAGAACAGGCTAGACGGCAGGACCCAGCGACGAAGGACCATGCCATGAAGGGTACAGGGGCGTCTGCAGAACCTCAGTTGGAGGCATGGGCAATCGACCAGGAGGTACACATTGCCGAAGAAAGCCAGGAGACCGTCACAGCGGCAGAGGATGCACGCGCGAACGGTGAAGTCGAGACAGAGATCTACGACTTGTGGGCTTTTCAAGGGGTATGCACTGATGGAGTAGGCCAGGAGTCCGTTGCAGCGGCAGAAGGTGCACGCGCAAATGGCAGAGTCGAGACGGAGATCTACGACTTGGTGACCACTCATCACATACCGCCCAGGACCTCAGTACAGAATCAGGGGTGAAGCTACCCGACGAGGAGCATTTGGACACGCAGCGACCCCGCAAGATACAGTCAGTCAACACAGGTCATACTCCTACCTGGAGAGAGGCCTGTCCACAGCATCACATCGTCATCATCATCCTTACCAGCTCGACACATTGTTTCGGAGGAGGATGCCGAAGAAGACTCTATTTTCCACACTGATCTGGCACACGTCATCTCAGGTGCAATTCCGGCCATAGTAAACGACCCCAGGACTCAGCAACGCATTGATCGCTATGTCGCGCGTGAGGGGGTGTGTTGGAAATATGAGACTGAGACCGATCACGCTCGACAATAGCTCACTTGCTTACGATCATATTCACATGTTACAGATTATTGTATTAGTTGCTCACATGTTCAGCCCCCTTCTGGGGCTTATAAGACAACTACTACACACTGGAATAGATTATCGGAGTTCACACCGTTCACCCATCACAAGCCTCTTCTTCTGTCCGTCCACGCGTTGCCTCCCTTCACCGCTTACTTCATCACTCTCGCGCTAGCTGCGTCCTCCTCGCCCTTCTTCTCCTCAGCTGGAGCAGCGCTTTCCTTTGCGCCCTTGCCCGCTTCGGACCTTGGCCTTCCTGTCCGCCTCCTTTCGCAAAGCATTCGGACTTGTAGTGTCCCTTCTTCTTGCAATTGAAGCATTCGACTTTGCGTTTGTCTTTGCCACTCTTCTGACTTGAGTCGGCCGTTAGTGCTTCGTCCTTGGTCTCTGTGGACTCTTTGCCCTTGTCGTAGATCTTGCGCCGTTCGTATTCGTCGATGATAAGTCCTTCGACATCGGCGGGCGTGAGTTTGCTCTTGCTGAGGCGCGCAGTGGTGCTCATAGACTGTATGGAGCCGCTGTATGATACCGGAAGTGAGGCAAGGAGCGTGTCGGTATAGTCGTCATCAGCAACAGCCCTTCCCATCCCTGCGAGCTGCTCTCGGAGGTTAGCAAGGTACTGAAAGTGTGAGCGCACGCTCTCGTCCTCTTCGCAGCGCTTATTCCGGAAGCTCCGGATGGCATCTGCTATCAGTGCCACAGTTCGGTGCTCATATAGTTCCTTGAGGCCATCCCAAACTGTTTTGACGTCGGGTGCAGCCTTGACTTTGAGGAACGCGTCGTCAGGCAAGGTCGGGCTGATGGCTGATTTGATAATGCCTTCTTCTTTCTTCCATCGGACTTTGGGTTCGAGATTGTCTATCTTCCCGAGATCGATGTAGGATTGTGGGGGTGTAGCAGACTTAATGTGGTCTTCGACGCTGTGGACCTGTAAGCCCCAGATGAGCCTATCACGATATATTACCCAGTTGTCGCCATTTTTGTGCAACTTGGGTAGTTTGACTTGTCGACTGCCTTCATCCATAATGTTGTTGAGTTGCTCGTGCTGTAATCGGACGGAGTGATTTGGGTACTAGTATATTAGGGCAGGGCCCATAACCTAGAATCGATGAACGAGTGAAAACGCAGCTGAAACGCGTGAGCGTGCACAACGCGGAAACGGCCGAGCGGCCCGTGGGTCCGGTGGAGCGTGTAGACGAAAAGGATGAGGAAGAGTGCAAACGCGAGGACGCACACCGGCTCGGGAAGAAGCAAGAACAAGCTGCTTTATTGAGGTGCACACCACACCTTTAAATAGTAAAGTAAATAGGTCCAACATGTGAATACGAAGTGAGATACATGAGGTCTTAGAAACAGATACAGGACATGTGAGTGACAACAAATGACGATCAGGTGTGATCGCTCGGGGATCGAAGAAAAAGGACATGCTCCCATGGTGACATTGGGGAGCATGGGGACGAACGGGATGCGTGTGGAGCGCCACAAAGTCGACAGTTTGATGATCGGCAGCTCCTAATAAAGTGTCGTCCAAGTCAATCAAATAACATAGTAACCATCCAATCAAATGTGCCAGAGGCGTTCGAAAGTGAAATGTACCGATCTACACCCTAGCGCGAGCTCAGCTCCAGCGCATTGGTGTCTCTCCTCCCCTCAACCTCAGAGGCATGATCGGAGCATCACATGCTGCACGACCACAGGAGCCCTGAATCATCGGTTTCCATCACTCCCCCGCAGGGGCGACTTAGTCCAAGGGCGAGCGAGTGCTGGGCAACCTTCCAGCGCGGGAGTGCTTTGGTAAGAATGTCCGCGGTCATATCATCTGTGGGACAATAAACCAGCGCAACCTTTCCTCCAGCGACCACATCACGGATGAAGTGGTATCGTATATCGATGTGCTTGGTTCGAGCGTGATAGTTATCGGCTTCAGTGAGTCGAACAGCAGCCTGATTATCGCAAAACAAAGTAGTTGATTCTGTAGCTGGAGCTGACAAGTCACCTTTTAGGCGACGCAGCCAGATTAACTCTTTTGCAGCATGCGTCGCCGCAACATATTCGCTTTCTGCCGTGGACAGAGTGACAAGCTCCTGCTTGCGTGAGCTCCAAGAGACAGCGCCACCATCGATAAGGAATGCATGGCCTGATATGGCCCGGCGGTGCTCTTGTGATGAGCCATCTGCATCAGTAAATCCCAGGAGTTCATGGTGTTCTCCCCCGTAAGTTAGCACATGGTCACGTGTGCCAGAAAGATAGCGGAACACCCGCTTGACTGCCTCCCAATGGGCCTCCCCCGGGTTCTCGAGGAATTGTGAGAGCGTTGAGACAGCGTATGTAATGTCAGGGCGCGTGGCCACTGAGGCATACATCAGACTGCCAATCGCCTCGCGGTAGGGCACCTTCTTCATGCGTGCAGATTCAGTTGGGGTGGATGGGGAGTCGCTCCGGGAGTAATTGGCACCAGGTACCATCGGGGTGGAGGAGGGTTTGGCATCAGAGAGGGAGAAGCGGCCTAAGATGGCCTTGATGTACCCTGACTGGGACAGGGAGATCGTCCGGGCTTCACGGTCGCGTGTGACTTTGATTCCCAGTAACCAATGTACAGGCCCCAAGTCCGTAAGGGCGTAGTGGTTGTTCAACTTCTGTTTGTACTGGGTGATCAATTGCGGTGAACTGCCTGTCAGTATGCAGTCATCCACATGCGCCGCAAGCACCAGGATGTCAGTGCCGATACGTGCAGTGAACACGCCTGGGTCTGCACTACTAACGCGAAAACCCAGGTTAGTAAGAGCACCTGAAAGGGCGTCATACCACTTTCGGCCAGCCTGCTTCAGGCCGTAAAGTGCCTTGCGCAATCGTTTGACATGCCCTTCACCAGGCGTCTCATAGCCCGGTGGTTCCTCCATGTAAATTTCTTCATCATCGCCCAGCTCCCCATTGAGGTATGCTGAATTGAAGTCGAAAGCTTCTATCTCCCAGTCATGGCGAGCAGCAAGTGCGAGGACCATCCGAAAGCTGGAAAGTCGCGCGACTGGGGAATACGTCTCGTAGTAGTCCAGCCCATAAATTTGGGTGAACCCGCGGGCAACTAAACGTGCCTGTACTTGTCAACGGACCCGTCAGCCTTCCTTTTGAGCCTGAAGACCCATTTGCAGCTGACAATGTTCTGATTTGGTGGGCGGATGACTGTGATCCAGGTTAGAGAGCGCTCGAGGGCCTCCATCTCGTAGTCCATCGCTTCCTTCCAGCTGGGCCAGTCGGAGCGAGATCGTGCCTGCCGCAGAGACTTGGGATCACCGTCCACGTCCTTAATGACTGTGGCGACATAGTCATGGGCTGTAAAGGCCCATTCGGGTTCTGTGTCTGGAAGTGGTGCAGTGAGCGCGGTGACATTGGCATGAGCATGAAGGCTTCCATCTGCGCTGCCCTCCCCAGCTGCAATCCGTTGGGCTAATGCAGAGGGCTTCCGAGTGCGTGTCGACTGGCGTGTAGGCTGCACCGGTGGGCTTGCCGTCGGTGCACGTCTGGGCGGTGGTGCGGCTGCTAAAAAGGACATGCTCCCATGGTGACATTGGGGAGCATGGGGACGAACGGGATGCGTGTGGAGCGCCACAAAGTCGACAGTTTGATGATCGGCAGCTCCTAATAAAGTGTCGTCCAAGTCAATCAAATAACATAGTAACCATCCAATCAAATGTGCCAGAGGCGTTCGAAAGTGAAATGTACCGATCTACACCCTAGCGCGAGCTCAGCTCCAGCGCATTGGTGTCTCTCCTCCCCTCAACCTCAGAGGCATGATCGGAGCATCACATGCTGCACGACCACAGGAGCCCCTGAATCATCGGTTTCCATCACTCCCCCGCAGGGGCGACTTAGTCCAAGGGCGAGCGAGTGCTGGGCAACCTTCCAGCGCGGGAGTGCTTTGGTAAGAATGTCCGCGGTCATATCATCTGTGGGACAATGAACCAAGCACATCGATATACGATACCACTTCATCCGTGATGTGGTCGCTGGAGGAAAGGTTGCGCTGGTTTATTGTCCCACAGATGATATGACCGCGGACATTCTTACCAAAGCACTCCCGCGCTGGAAGGTTGCCCAGCACTCGCTCGCCCTTGGACTAAGTCGCCCCTGCGGGGGAGTGATGGAAACCGATGATTCAGGGGCTCCTGTGGTCGTGCAGCATGTGATGCTCCGATCATGCCTCTGAGGTTGAGGGGAGGAGAGACACCAATGCGCTGGAGCTGAGCTCGCGCTAGGGTGTAGATCGGTACATTTCACTTTCGAACGCCTCTGGCACATTTGATTGGATGGTTACTATGTTATTTGATTGACTTGGACGACACTTTATTAGGAGCTGCCGATCATCAAACTGTCGACTTTGTGGCGCTCCACACGCATCCCGTTCGTCCCATGCTCCCCAATGTCACCATGGGAGCATGTCCTTTTTCTTCGATCCCGAGCGATCACGCCTGATCGTCATTTGTTGTCACTCACATGTCCTGTATCTGTTTCTAAGACCTCATGTATCTCACTTCGTATTCACATGTTGGACCCATTTACTTTACTATTTAAAGGTGTGGTGTGCACCTCAATAAAGCAGCTTGTTCTTGCTTCTTCCCGAGCGGTGTGCGTCCTCGCGTTTGCACTCTTCCTCATCCTTTTCGTCTACACGCTCCACCGGACCCACGGGCCGCTCGGCCGTTTCCGCGTTGTGCACGCTCACGCGTTTCAGCTGCGTTTTCACTCGTTCATCGATTCTAGGTTATGGGCCCTGCTGAAATGAAAAGGGCGAGGAGGGCGCAGCTAGCGCGAGAGTGATGAAGTAAGTGGTGAAGGGAGGCAATGCGTGGACGGACAGAAGAAGAGGCTTGTGATGGGTGAACGGTGTGAACTCCGATAATCTATTCCAGTGTGTAGTAGTTGTCTTATAAGCCCAGAAGGGGGCTGAACATGTGAGCAACTAATACAATAATCTGTAACATGTGAATATGATCGTAAGCAAGTGAGCTATTGTCGAGCGTGATCGGTCTCAGTCTCATATCTCCAACACACCCCCTCATGCGAGACATAGCGATCAATGCCCTGCTGAGTCCTGGGGTCGTTTACTGTGGCCGGAATCGTACCTGAGACGACATATGCCAGATCAGTGTGGAAAATAGAGTCTTCTTCGGCATTCTCCTCCAAAACAATGTGTCGTGATGCTGTGGACAGGCCTCTCTCCAGGTAGGAGTCTGACCTGTGTTGGCTGACTGTGTCTTGCGGGTCGCTGCGTGTCCAAATGCTCCTCGTCGGGTAGCTTCACCCCTGATTCTGTAACTGAGGTCCTGGCGGTATGTGATGAGTGGTCACCAAGTCGTAGATCTCCGTCTCGACTCTGCCATTTGCGCATGCACCTTCTGCCGCTGCAACGGACTCTGGCTACTCCATCAGTGCATACCCCTTGAAAAGCCCAAAGTCGTAGATCTCCGTCTCGACTTCACCGTTCGCGGCGTGCATCCTCTGCCGCTGTGACGGTCTCCTGGCTTTCTTCGGCAGTGTGTACCTCCTGGTCGATTGCCCATGCCTCCAACTGAGATTCTGCAGACGCCCCTGTACCCTTCATGGCATGGTCCTTCGTCGCTGGGTCTGCCGTCTAGCCTGTTCTTCGGCCCTGCCCAACACTCCTTGATTCGGGCATGGTCGCACTCGTGGCAGTTGTGGTACTCCAAATCGTGCTTCTCCTTCCGAGTGTTGGCGCCGAAGGGATCATCGTGAGTCCCGTCCTTGGGATCGCCTGCTGCTCGTCTCCTGAACTGTTCGAGGACGATCTCCTCGGCAACGAGACTCCTGACTGTCCTCTCCTCCTTCCTCCAAGTCTGACGTGCCTTTGGTACTTCATGTCTTCGCTTCTTTGCATGGTGAGTGACTAGTGTTGCTTCAAGGGTACTGGCCACTCAGAGATTACGAGCAGGGCCCATAACCTGCTGAAATGTGGGGCCGCTCGGCCGTTTCCGCGTTGTGCACGCTCACGCGTTTCAGCTGCGTTTTCACTCGTTCATCGATTCTAGGTTATGGGCCCTGCTCGTAATCTCTGAGTGGCCAGCACTGAGACCGATCACGCTCGACAATAGCTCACTTGCTTACGATCATATTCACATGTTACAGATTATTGTATTAGTTGCTCACATGTTCAGCCCCCTTCTGGGCTATAAGACAACTACTACACACTGGAATAGATTATCGGAGTTCACACCGTTCACCCATCACAAGCCTCTTCTTCTGTCCGTCCACGCGTTGCCTTCCCTTCACCGCTTACTTCATCACTCTCGCGCTAGCTGCGTCCTCCTCGCCTTTTCATTTCAGCAGACACCCCAATTGTTGTCCCACGGACATCTCCACAGACTCCACTGCACACCACCTCTACCCCGCCGCTATATCCAGTCAGACACCTCTACGTCTCCGATCGCAAACCCGAGTGAGGAAGTCCCCAGAAGACATCCCATGCTCCACCCTCGTCATGACCTCAGCGCTCCCGACCCTCTTTTCCGCTCGCCGCGTCGTCTGCTTATGTGTTCGTTTCCAGGAGTCCAGCTGATAAGTCCACGTCGGCGAGAACAAACTCCTCCGGATATTCTCGTCAACCTCGGTTGCCAACAATTCCCCGTCTACGTCTACTGTAAGACCGTCTGACAAAGTCATTTTAGTATTTGTAATGGATCTGTCGGAGGCATGCTCGGAACAGATCGGAACAGCAAACTGTCGACGTCGGAGCGCCCGTCAGCCACGTGCACAACTGTACAGTTTCCTTTTTCATCGCTCCCCTTTTCATTTGCTTCAACGATCACCGCCCTTCCCTTATTTAAATAATTTATTTCATATTATCTATCATTCTCTCGCTAACACTCGTTAGCAAATGACGTTTTCTTGATGCAGTGGAGTCAATTGAATACGGTACTGTATTACTGTCGTCGGACGGGAACGTAGTGGTGCGGAGGTATTGGAGGTGGTGGGCGTAGCATTTCATCGCACTCATGCTCACTCTCGACATTGGACGTTTCAGAACCAACTCGCACGTTGTCGCACTCGCATCTGCCCGATTCCGATTCGCAGCCTCCAGCACTCCCACCTCCGCCACTCGCCAGCCAAGGCGAACCCAATCCTGGACTCTCAATGTCCTAACGCACCCCGCATTGTCTCCATCTCCATCCACGAAGGACACGGTACTGAAACTTGATCTGAACGCACAAGCACCGTCGTTGCTGCGACGAAAATCGTCTTCTTTTTCGTCACAGTGTCTCGTTGCCACCTCACTGTATGACTGTATCCTGACGTCCACTCAACCGTCCACTCTTCTCCCACCAAGTCAGGAAGTATTCCCCATCGTTGAATCACTTGATCGGCTATGGAGATGCATGAGCCCGACGGCCGCTCGATGTGCTGATGCTGGAGGCGACGATGATGAGATAGATGAACTGGCTGAGATGAGGGTAAGCCATGGCATTCGTTCACTTTTCCTGAACGCATGCTCGTCATACTTCCCCATCACTTAAAGGACCATGGAAGGGATGGCAATGGATCTTGAGATAAGTGTGGCTGGCTGGTCCGTCGTCCGCGCACAAGGTCAGCAGCTGTAACGAGTCCGGACGTTGTTGGGGAGCACTTCTAGAGTTAACAACTTCTCTTCTCCCGTGTTCTACCTCTCGTCTCTCTCCTCGCTCTTTAATTTTGTCTCACTTGTCATGTTTACCCTAGTACTGTAGTATAAGACGTTGTATTAACTTTCAGGCATTCTCGCGCGTTTGCCACCGGCATATATGCTGCTTCAAGTTTCCTCTTTAATTTCTGTCTGCATGCGCGAGGACTTCTAACAGGCGAAAATAAAACAAAGCATTAGCAAAATAAAAATAGACGCGAAGCTCGACAGGCCACAGTTGACACGTCGTGCGTCGGCGTCGGATACTCGGGATTTCCGAATTGGGTAAAGGAGCTTTCGGACCGTCGCTCGCCGCTCGAGCAAGAGTACGACCAACTCCTGTATCTTTTACTCATCATATCAAGTTTCATTCAACATGGGAACGACAATGAAGAATTCCAGCCTCCACCCACCCACAACCTTCGCTGTCAGAGGTGTTCATTTACGCTTGTATTATACCCATAGCCGTGACAGGGGATCTGTCTCGTAGACACCGACCTTCTCCGCTTTTTTGATTTCGTGACGTTCATATCAAATCTACGCATGCAACCACACACGTCCGTTGGGGTACGATGGGAAGAAACTAGCAACAGTGGGAGTAGACAGAGTGTGAGTGAGTGTTTCAGCCAAAGAAAAGCGTGCGTGTATCTATGGTCTACCTAGTTGTTTCGAGGCTGAAACTTCAACAAACTAGATGGAGACGAGATCCGCATCCTTGTTCTGGCGTGCATAGTTTGCGTTCTACTCAACCGACTCCTCGCCGAGGAGCAGTGATCCCTTCAATTTTGGAAATACTTGGCGCGTTGTTCGTTGCTGCCCTCCGAGCTGTTCGTATTCCCGCCCACGTTTCTAACGACATCTCCACATCACCTCTGCCTGCAACCGTATCCCGACACGCACCGACTACGTTGCCAACCGCGTAGAGGCAAAGATCGAAGGATTGGTGTCATCGATCAGTTTCCTTTTGCTTTCGAACACGAACACTACAGTATTGTTTCATGGGATGACTGATTCGTTTGTGGTTATCTTATCTAGGTAGGCAGAACACATAGGCACTGCCCCTCACACATGGCTCGCGCGCCGACCTCGCGCCCCTGGCAGTCACCGTGGGGGCCCCTTTTGTTCTTCTCTACACCGGGCCATCACGTCCGGTCGTTGCTTTTCTCGATGCCCACATGCTCATGTATTCACCTTCTCGTATTGATGAACTCTACTTTGTTTTCTTCATTGTCTGCGTGCTAGTCTTGTCCCAATCGTCGTCCACGTCAAGTCCTGTGGCAGTAAATCATGATGTTGGACTCCTTCAGCTTATTCCCACGCCACTTTGTTTGCTTTGCGCTCGTGCTACACTAATCGCAACAGCAATATTACTCGTTCTACAGGGTGACCGTCGCCGTGTCAAGCAAATGTTCATCTTATGATCGCTGTGAGGAGCCCACCGAGTCCACCAAGCCACCCAGCCACACCGTGCGCATCGCTTTCCGGTCGAGCACGGACCTTCCTTATTCTCTAGATCTTATATTTACAGATTCTCTGTCCTTCCCGGACTCACAAGCACGACACAGTCGCCCTACATCACCATAATCTGCACACTTCCCTCCAATTTTTATTCTAGCCAACGTCGTCGTCAACATCATCGTCACGTAGACTCGAGCTTCAAGTTGGCTCACTAGGCCCGTGTGCGATGCCGCTACTGTCGTCCATACGGTTGCAGATGATTCATCATCTGTCCGGGAGGGAATTAGAACAGAGCCAACACGTATTGCACGTGTCCGATCAGATGGAGGCACAAATCCCGCCATTGAGGGTAGCCGTGATAATGAATAACGATTATCATGCTTTCAGGTGCCAGTGTTCAATGTAGTATGCTATCCTCTATCGTCCAACGCGCTCACGTCAGACCGGCCAACCTTAGGAAAGGACTTGATGTGATAAATACATGACCTCAAAGTGCGAGCAAATCAGGCGTAAAGTTGAACTGGGTTTCACCGCTACTTTCTCTCGTCGTCGCCTTAAACAGTACTAGTGATTCGCGCCCTGAAAACATATTCCACAAGATACACGTCCATATAACTATCAGGCACTACGAGATGCCTCAATTCGTTCTTAGCAATAAGACCTTCGTCATTCAACTGAGACAAGAACTAGGCCTTCTTCCACTCTCCTTTCCCATGTTCACTTTGAACCTTGTTCGGAAGGCCTATGCGCCAGAGTTAATTGAATGATCAACAGTAATAGTAAGTACTATGGGACTCACCAAGGAACTACAAAAAGGAAATCGCCGATTTGGTTAGCTAATTGTGATGAAAAGCGGAAAGTGCGTAGCTCACAATGACAACGGCGCGGCCCGTCTTGATCGTGATATGGGAATCCTCCCCTTGATTTGGGTCATGACGTATGTGCCCTTGCCACGATCCGAGCCCATCCTCTGAGAAGTTCCCAATAGAGTCTTGACTGTTTTCTGTTAGTGAGGCAGGTCTCGCGTAAGAAAGCACCCTACTCACCGGCCTTAGTCTTGGAGACAACAAACTTCTCTCTCTTGTCAGGGATAGAGACCTCAATCAAACCTTCTGTTGTTGAGACAACTTGGCCTCGGTCCTGCGCGGGGCCAGGGCAGCAACATCATCATCTTCGTCAACGTCAATGTCGAGATCATCCCTGACGAGCTCGAAGAACTCCTCGATGAAGTCCTCGTTCAACTCATCGGGTTGACCCTTCTCCTCGTAGAGCTTCTCGAGGATAGCGGAAGTCTGGGCGTGAATAGCAGAAAGGTCGGAAGACATATTTGTTAGGATGGGAGATGATATTCTGCAGTAAAACTCGCGCCGTTAAATATTCGTCAGGCTGGTCAGTCACAGACCGTGATCCGGAAACAAAAAATAATAAAGTCACAAGCATCGCACGTTCAAAATTCGAGGGTCCAATGAAGTTAAAAGCCGTGTCCGCCTGACATTAGTTATTCGAGACATTCAATTGATCAAGGTCCACGAAAGTAGATGCGTGGAGTGCCGTAGCTGGCCAGGCTATGATTCGGACACAAAAGGTAATAGTTACGTCACAGCGTGCATCGTGTCATCTCTGTCGCAGTTGATTTGCATTCAAATTATACAGTAGTGCCCTTACAAACATTCCTCAACGGCAGAAACCCGTTCTTAACCGCATTTGTTACCGTAATCCAGATTCCTGTTACAGGTGGAAATGCTTTCAGGAATCGGGATAATGACGGGATGTAGGCGGAATGGAGGCAGATCGGTTGTGATTGTGCCACTGGGCATTCTGCAGTGTCAGAGTAGAGTCCACCGGTCATACTATTTGATCCGAGTATAAGAGAGGGAGCAGTGCACCGTATTCATAGAAGAAAGGCGCAGATCCATTGCCATTGTGTGCTTCTCTGCTACAAGGTACTCCAGAGTGAAGTCTGCGAGTCAAGTTACTGTCCTTTACGAGTGGACGCTTCTATCATGTGGCGTTACGCTGGTATGTCTGCATGTGCGGGAAGCAATCCCAATACAAGTAGATAGAATAGGCCCCTGGAATGATAGCCCCACAGATCGCGTAGATTGGTGACTGAAGCCGAGGAAGAGACGATTTTTTTCTCCTACACATTATCCTGTTACGCATTTGCTCAGTGACCGAAGAGGGTCACAATCTGCGCTTTTGCTCGTATTACGAAGAACCGAGAACTGAGCACAGGACATCCACGACGGATCAAGCGAGTTCCGAGCAGGAGCCTAACAAAGATTGATAAATCTTTGGTTAGGGTGCTACGGTATTCTCTGTCAATCAAGAGTCACTTGACGGGGAAGCGCGCCAGGTACCCGATGGATTCAATACATAGATGCGCAAGCCCTAGTCGTGAAAGAACCTTGGGAAAAGACCAAAAAATCTGATGTTCGAAAACTGTCATCAAGTTATTATCTATCAAGGTTCTATTCGGCACCTCGCAGGTTTTTCGAGGTTAGTTTAGGTCAAATAATAGCTGTCAGTGCTCATATAATGGTTGTTACAAGCTCCAAAGTTCTTCACGGCTATCTCACTAGCTATCAGTTGCGGACTTGCAGAAGGAAAAGCATTTGCTCGAGCTTGCCCCGACTGGACAAACAAGGAGGATGAAGTGGTAGTGCATAAGCGTGAACGCGAATGAGAGCTGGTGGAGTGGGAGTGCATTCCTAGAGCCGAAAAAGTCCCAGGCGCCCGACGGGAGCACACGCCCGCGTGGCCGGTATACGGGAGCCGCCGCAGGAAGCAAAACCCCGTGTTTGTCCCTCTCACCAGCCCGCCTTGCACTAAGTTATCCTTGTTCTTCTCCGCGGGCCCGCGGGGAATGTTCAGTCTTGCGATTTACAGCGTAGGGCCCGTTCGGTAGCTCCGGTTTCAAACCCGGCCCTGCCTGTCAATCCAAATTTGACAAAAACCGGCGTTCCGAACTGAACCATGCAATTTTGGCGCTGCGCACCGGTTTTTGAAACTGGAGTTACCGACCGAACAGGCCCAGAGAGTCTTACCTGTGCTGGTAAGTTAGATATAACTACACAGTACAGGAACTCAAGAGGACGGCGGTCTCGGGTAGCACTTAGCAGTAGTCCCATGACGAGAGCTTTCGCAGGTCGCAGGCTCGAGAGTCGAAACCGCACGCCCATTCCGTCACCATTCCGCCTTCTCTGCACGGCTCACAACGCGTAGCCCACTG